>JAHLJS010000004.1:28331813-28403233 GCA_038502445.1 Eremochloa ophiuroides | reverse complement strand
AAGGAGTGGTATTTCGGGTACCCATAGAATTGGGAGGGCATAAGTTCCCGACCACTATGATAGTGCTAAAAGATCAGGACATAGATGCCATTTTGGGGATGAATTGGATGTATCAGCACAAGGCTGTGATTGATGTGCTGAATAGGACAATCAAAGTTAACATACCTGATAGTCAGTCCAAACTTCTTATCCAACTTCCGTTACCCCCTGAGAACCATGAAGCAAGTCAATGCTACCTCAGTGCAAGAAATCCTGAATATTCCAGTAGTTTGTGAATTCCCGGATGTCTTTCCTGATGACTTACCTGGTTTGCCTCCGGACCGTGATGTGGAGTTTGCCATAGAGCTTAAGCCTGGTACGGCACCTATATCTCGTAGGGCGTACAGGATGCCACCAAAAGAACTGGCAGAGTTGAAAGTTCAGTTGCAAGAATTGTTGGACAAGGGTTTTATCCGGCCCAGTTCGTCACCTTGGGGTTGTCCGGCCATTTTTGTGAAAAAGAAGGATAACTCTCTTAGACTGTGTATTGACTATCGTCCTCTCAACGAGGTCACCATCAAAAATAAATACCCTTTGCCCCGTATCGATCTTCTCTTTGACCAGCTTGCTGGGGCCAAAGTATTCTCTAAGATTGACCTTCGATCGGGGTACCACCAAATAAAAATCCGTCCTCAAGATATTCCCAAAACCGCTTTCACCACCAGATATGGCCTATATGAATACCTAGTCATGTCTTTTGGCCTGACCAATGCTCCTGCCTATTTCATGTATCTGATGAACTCCGTGTTCATGCCTGAGCTTGACAAATTCGTAGTCGTTTTTATAGATGACATCCTTGTATACTCCAAAACCCCCGAAGAACATGCTAACCACCTTCGAATTGTCCTAAACCGTTTGAGAGATCACCAACTCTATGCCAAGTTCAGCAAATGTGAGTTTTGGTTGGACAGAGTTCCATTCCTCGGTCATATTCTATCTGCGGAAGGAGTGTCCGTAGATCCCAGCAAGGTCGAGGAGATTCTGAATTGGAAGCCGCCCACCACAGTGCATCAGGTCCGCAGTTTTATGGGTATGGCAGGTTACTATCGTCATTTTATCCCAGATTTCTCCAGGATATCTAAACCCATCACCAACTTGCTGAAAAATCAAGTGAAGTTTGTTTGGTCATCAGATTGTGAGGAAGCTTTTCAGAAGTTGATGGAATTGCTAACCACTGCACCAGTGTTGGCTCAGCCGAATATCGAGAAACCATTTGATGTGTACTGTGATGCTTCGGGAACCGGTCTTGGCTGTGTGTTGATGCAAGAGGGTCGTGTCATTGCTTATGCTTCACGGCAACTCAAGCGTCACGAAGAAAACTATCCTACTCATGATCTAGAGTTGGCAGCCGTGGTTCATGCTCTGAAAATATGGCGTCATTACCTGTTGGGAAGTACCTGCAATATTTATACTGATCACAAGAGTCTGAAGTACATTTTTACTCAAGAAGATTTAAATATGAGGCAGAGAAGATGGCTCGAGTTGATCAAGGACTATGACATCGAAGTACATTACCATCCTGGTAAAGCAAATGTGGTAGCTGATGCATTGAGCCGCAAGGTTCACTGCAACTGCTTGAATGTGAAGTCATATGCTCTGACCTTGTGTTGTGAGCTGGAGAGATTGGATATTGAAATGGTGCCACGGGGCAGCATAGCCAACATTAGAATTGAAACTCCTATTCGAGAACAGATCATTACCGCTCAAAAGAAAAGCAAAGGGATCAAGCACATCAAGGAAAAGATCCAAGCAGGCAAGGCTGACTGTTTCAGGATTGATGATGATGGTGTGGTCTGGTTCAAGGACAGGTTAGTTGTCCCCAAGATTCCTGTGTTACGTCAAGCGATCCTCGATGAAGCGCACTCGACAAAATTCTCTATTCATCCAGGAAGCAATAAGATGTACCAGGACTTGAGGCAGAAATTCTGGTGGACCAAGATGAAGGTTGAAATTGCTCAGTATGTGGCAAGGTGTGACACATGTCAAAAAGTTAAGGCTGTTCACATGAGACCTGGTGGAGAGCTACAACCATTGCCTGTGCCAGCATGGAAGTGGGAAGATATCAGCATGGATTTCATTGTGGGATTGCCCAAGACTACTCGGGGTTTTGATTCCATCTGGGTTGTTGTGGACCGTCTTACGAAACAAGCCCATTTCATGCTAGTCAAGAAGGACTTTAGAGCTCCAAGGTATGCTCAGTTGTATATTGAGAATCTGATGAAACTGCATGGAGTGCCAAAAACCATTGTCTCTGACCATGGTACCCAGTTTGTCTCCAAGTTTTGGAAGGCATTTCATAAGTCCTTGGGGACAAAGCTTCTGCACAGCACTGCATATCATCCGCAAACCGATGGGCAGACTGAAAGAGTCAATCAAGTATTGGAAGACATGTTGAGAGCTTGCGCGTTGAATTACCCGGACAAGTGGGACGAGTGTTTGGCCTTGGCCGAATTCTCATATAACAACAGCTATCAAGAAAGCATCCAAATGGCTCCATTCGAGGCCGTGTATGGTAGAAGATGTCGCACACCTTTGAATTGGTCCGAACTCGGAGAAAGATGGTACTATGGGGTAGATCTGGTAAAAGAGGCTGAAGACAAGGTTCGAGTGATACAAGAGAACTTAAAAATAGCCCAGTCTAGGCAGAAAAGTTACGCTGATAAACGACGTCGACCGCTAGAGTTTAAAGTGGGGGATTTTGTTTATCTGAAGGTATCACCAATGAAAGGAGTGAATCGTTTTGGAGTTAAAGGCAAACTAGCCCCGCGTTTCATTGGACCCTTTGAGATCATCGAACGTGTGGGAAAAGTGGCTTACAGGTTGCAGTTACCTGAGCACATATCAGAAGTACACAACGTATTCCATGTGTCACAGCTGAAGCAATGTCTGCGAGTGCCAGATCAAGTAATCGATGTGGAAGGAGTTCAGTTGGAACCCGACATGACTACCTCCGAATATCCAGTTCGGATTCTGGATATTAAAGATCGTGTTACCCGCAGGACTACAACCAGGTGGTATAAAGTACAATGGAGTCAGCAATCTGAGGACGAAGCCACCTGGGAATCTGAAGACTTTTTGGCAGAAAAATTTCCCGAATTCTATGCTACTATATAGGTATAGCCTCTCCCTGTATTTGATCTTTTCTAGCCCCTTGTTTTGAGTTTTGTTTGGGTAGCTATGATTGGAAAATTTTTTGTTTAAAAGCAATGTTATCTACCTAATCTCGGGACGAGATTTCTTTTAGGGGGGAAGGCTGTAATACCCCTGGTATTACTGTTAACTAAAATGACATGTCATCATATCATCATATGCAGTTGCTTGTCATTAGGGCTAATAGTGTGATTAGCTTGTTTAACTCTTGTGTGTGCTTGAAGGAACCCTAATTGAGTTGTTATTGCTTGTTGATTTTAATTTTCCTAAAACCCTAATTAAAGGCTTCAAAGTGCACTTTCTAAATTTGATCAAATCTGAGGTAGGTCCCTTAATAAAAGTTGTAGAGTTTTAAATGTAGAACAACTTCTATTTTGGGTGATTTTGAAGTTATGTTGAAAAATTTTGAATTAAGCTCAAAACAGTGTTTCAAAATTTGAATTTAAAACTGCTTTTCAAAAACTAATGAGAATTAGACAAAACTTCCTTAATAGAAGTTGTAGATCTCTCTGAGATGCACAACTTATATTTTGGCCAAATTTCAAGTTCTTTAGAGAAATAAAAAGTAATTTTAAATATTCAGTTTGAAATTCAAAACCCTAGTTTACCCCCTTTTGAATATTTTCAAATCTAGGCCGAATTTCAAATTGGTGCAAAAACAAAAGTTGTCTAGCACAAAAATATCTACAACTTTGCTTTTGGGCGTGGCCTCGGATTCGGTCGTTTGGCCGGTCAATTTGAACGATTTTCTCTGAGCAAGGTACTGTACCGGCGACACTGTTCACGCGTCACGCGCGTCCGGCCGCGGCTCGCACGCCGCCGGCGTGCGCGACTGTGCCGCACGTCCTCTGGCGCCGGAGCTCCGTCCGTGGTACGCGCAGCATGGTGCCGAGCCCTCCCACGTCCTCTTTGGCCTGTTCCCCGGCTATATAAGCCCCCGAACGCGCCTCCCCACCCATCTTTTTCCCCGCCACCATCGCCGGCGAACTTTCGGTCTCCGACCGAATTCATCGACCACCGTCCACCTCCACCCTCTCCATCTCACCGGTAGGTCGGGTACTTCCTGGCGAATCGGTTGGTCCCTTTGGAACTTGCTCTGACCCTCTGTGTGTCGCAGGGTCACCGTCGCCGCGCGTGCGCGTCCGGCGGAGCGCCGCCGCGAGCTCACACCCGTCCACAGCTCTCTCCAGTGAGCCAATGCCTCGTCCGAGTATTCCTCCGTGCTCACTGACCTTCCTTGTTGCTCATGCGCCTGTTGGTTCTTCGTCTCTGACCGTAGGTTCGCCGGAACGGAGTCCTCGCCGCCGGCGGAGGTCGTTGCAGCCGCAGGCCACCGTCACCACCGTGCCTCTACACCATCTCGGGTCGTTCTCTCCGTACTAGTCAAGTCTCGGTGAGCTCGCGAATCTTCCCATGCCCTAACCCGGCTTGATTAAGCCTTGGCCTCGCCGGAGTAGGTCCGGTCGCCGCCGCCGAGCCGCGGCGGAGGTGCCCGAGGGTGCTCCGAGTGTCTATCCTTGCCATTTAGTAGCTTGTTGGGTGCGGCTAGGAGCCCCGAGGGTCGTGGGAAGGTTGGTTTGGCCGTTGGGGTCACCGGCGGTGAGCCACGGGCGGCGAACCGCCGGCGCCTCACCTCTGTTCGAAAACAGAGGAGGTCCAGGGGCGTCGGATTAGAAGGTGAAAAGTTCCAGGGGGGTTTTTGCAATGTCAGTGACTCTGGTGAATAGTGTGAGTTGGTCCGCGGGTTGATAACCGTGTTTTCCAGGGGGTTTTGCGCAAAAGCGCAGGCGCCGGGCGCGGGCAGGCCGAATGGGCCGGTTTGCTTCGCGCTTGGGCCGAGTTGGGCCGGCTTCGGGCCGTTTTCGGTTTTCTCTTTTTCCAGGTTTTTGCAATGCCTTTTCCATTTTATTTTCAAATGAATAGTGCTGCAGTTTCATAATTTTGTTAGAATATTTTGGCTGATCCAAAATTCATGAGAATTTTTGTATGTTCTCTATGAGTAGTGTAGAATTTTATAAAAATATTGTTTGTCATGTTTAAGTACTTTCTGCAGTAGGTAAAAATCCCTAAAATAAATGGAAAATGGATTTTTGCACATTTTTAATTAATTCTAGGTAACTCCAAAAATCACGAAAATTTATTTGTCTCTGTTTGGCATGTAAGGCTATCTGTTGGTGAAGTTTGGTCTCAAATGGGATTAGTTTGCTCTTGTATTAAATAGATATGGGTTTATTTAAATAGTAAAAAGGAAGTGTAGAAAATGAATTTAGGGTTTGTGTGACTTTGGAATTGATTATGGTTCTAGGTCAAACCCATTTAAGACCTAGAACACCCTAGTGGTGTCGTTTTATGCTTGTCATATGTTTAGTTCTTGATTTCTTGCATATGCTCTTTTCCGCATCGCATTCATACATGCATTGTTGCACACGTGTAGTGCCGGTAAACGAGGAAGTCAAAGTCGAGGTGCCTGGAGGAGAAGGTTCCGAGGTGGTTCTTGAACCTGAAAGCTGTGGTGCTCCTGCCCCAACTGTTTTTGCGCTGCAAGGCAAGCCCCGGTGCATTTAACCCTCTATTTATAAATGCTTTTATCACTGGAGTAAATCAACTGCATTAAGTTGTTAGGAGTTGCGTGATGAAACAATTGATGCATTTACCATCCTTGACTACTTGTTATCCAAGGAACCTAATGATTTGAAATGAGTTGAAAAATGCTTAGTCGTGCTTAAATATTAGAATTGCAAAAAAAAATGCTATTTTAAACTTGATATTTGGAATAAAGAATTATCAAGGGATGGGTATGAGTCCATGTATGATGGCAGGGTCCTTTGGCCGGGACACTATTATTGTAATGGATGGGTTTCCCGAGTGATCGGCCATCTGTTTGGGTTAGAGTCCCAACTGATCGTCATCATCGGGAAAGGGATTTGAAAACCGGGCAGAATCCAGGGTATTTGGGTTAGAGTCCCAATGCATGGTTTCTGACGGAAAGCAGTAGGGACCGTTCGTTGTAAGGCCTGTTGTGATCATGACGAACAGCCTAGCCACATACCAATTTGGAAAGCCTAGAGTCAGGTCGCTCTATTGCTGGAACCGACAACCGCGCACTGGGAGTGGAGAGATGGCGAGAGTAGCGTGTACCCATGTGGCCGGCGTGCCTGGAGACTAGTGGAGTACTGTGCTCTCGGGTGGCGTAGGACCGGGTCCGGGATAGAAAAGCCGTGACAATGGGTTGGCAGATGCAAGCTTAAGTGCTACATATGCAGTGTGGATAGAATCCCCAGCTGGGTATACTTACTTGATTCGAATCGACGTGCTCCTCGGTTATGGAGACTTGATCCTCACGTCTACCTCGAAAAGTGGTTCGAAGAATAGGATGTTTTGAGAATAATGAAAAGAATAAAATAGATGGAAGTGATGAATGATGACTTATGATACTAATAAAGTTATTCAATGAGCAAAATACTGAGATAGGATAATAATGCTTTTCCGCTAAATACCTTACCTCCTGCTAAGCCTTACCCCTAACCTTGCATTCCAAGAGTCAGATATTTTTCTTAGTCGGGTAAGTCTTGCGGAGTACCCAGTACTCAGGGTTTGTTAACCCCGTTGCAGGAGGGCCACAGCCGGAGATTTGTCTCGACCCCTGTTGTGCTACAGTGATCGAAGAGGATAGTGGTGAGGAGTGAAGGACCCGTGGGCTGGGTTCGATTATCTACTATCTATTTATGTTGTATCGTTGTTCCAGTGCCACTGCTACTGTTTTAAGTTGGTTTGTAATAACTACACCTATTTACTATTTGAACTCGGTTTGTAACTTAAGTACTAATTAATCTTCCGCATTTACTCTGATGTATTTTAATTATGAAATGTTGTAACTCTGTAATGGCTTCGCAATGGAGATCCTGTCGGCATACGGGCACTGATGTAGCCCGGCAGGGCTGCCTCGATCATTTGGGACACGGGTACGACTGTCAGAGGTCAATAGTGACGATGACAGGTGCCTGTGGGCCATGTGATTAAGGCGGTTCTGTTACATGGCGTGTGATATTGCCTCAAGCCTGCCAATTATTTATAAGACAACACGGGCACCGAGGCGGTTTCTTTGGGAAGTGAGACGGCACGGCGGATTTAAGGTTACAGTTAATCCGCATTTCTTGAATCCGGAACAGTTGCCAAATCGGGGAGACGAAGCGCCGTCATCAATGGTCGCACGCCGATCGGTTTTTTTTGGGTCAGGCTGTTTAGCCAATCCTATTGTGAATACCCACAAGCCGATTTGTGATGAATCTGGCTGAGGGGTTAATTCTAAAGGAAAGCCGAACAAAGCCGATGCTACAAAGCCGATGCTAAGAGGCACGTCCGAAAGCCGATTCGTATGCAGAACGGGTCAGGCTGAGTAATTCTAAGGTACAAAGCAGGTCTGAAAGCCGATTTGCATGCAGAAATATATCAGGCTGAACAAAGTCTGTTCGAAACAAGACAAGGCCAGTATTAAGGTGTAAAATCTAAGGCAGATCAGGCTAAATTGTCAAATTCAGGGTGAACAGCACGAAGACAGAGTTGCAAATAGAAAAGAACATGATAAGCAGTACACCCATCATATTACAAAGATAATAAGGACCGAATTAGTTCTACTAATTCGGCACGGAGCGCGTGGCCAGCCTGCAGCAATTGTTGATCTCGGTTTTCAGTAAACTGCAACAGGTTTAGGCGTTGGCATGTCTTCCTGCCTGCAACCATCAAGCTGCTGATTTCCTTCTTTTTCTGGGAGAGCTCGATCGTGCTGGTGGAGATGGTGATTTCGTGCTCACTGATAGCCGACTCAACTGCTTTCAATTCTTTTCTCAGCTGGTCTCGTCTTGTTGTCAATGTCTCCAGTTCTGTTTCGGCCGTGCTGATGGAGGATTTGAGCAACCTGGCTCGATCGGCTAATCCGGTGGCTTCTTGTCTGTTGATCGATTTGTTGCTCCTTAGCTGTTCAAGCTCTGCCAGGTTCTTGTGAGCAGTGATAATCCCTGATGCTGTAACTTTAAGATCATCAAGTCTTTGTAGGGATTTCAAGGCTGACAGATTGGGTTGCTGCTGGACAAGTTTCATTATTTGATCGATCAGTCCGGAATTCGAGGCCAGAGCAATTAGATCACCCTCTAGATGGGGTAGCAGTGCACTTAGCCGATTGTTGAAATCTGGCTCTGAAAGTCTCTCGGAGGAGGAGGCCAGTTCGTCTCTATCATAGAACTCTTCTATGTCGAATGAATAGCCAGGAGACAAATGCTTCGGTGCCTACAGTACATACATTCTCTCATCAGAAAAGGTACAATATAGATTAATTGTTTTCTGGCAGAGATGGGATACCTGAATGAGGACTGAAGGTTGTAGGGTTGATGTCGATGCTGTTTGTTCGACTAAGGCAGTTGTGTCTTTTGCGGCATGCGGATCCTTGGTTGTCACTGCCTTGGGTAGTTGGGTTTCTGCAAACCAGAAGTAAGAGCAGTATGGAAGTAAGGATAATTGCTAACAGCCGAATAGGAGTTACCTGGATTCCTCTCAGGGGGCAACTCCTCTTCTTCAAGGTTGGCCCAGACTTCTTCAGAAGGGCTGTTCGGCTGTATTTTTAAAAAGAAGATTTGGTCAATCAGGACATTTAAGAAAGAAAAGCCTAATGAGTAGTACCTGAGTTTTGGCTCCTTCTTCCTGGATCCCTTCTTCTTGAGCAGCTGATTCCTCATGGCCGGTAGATTCTGGTGGTTCTTCGGCCTGTTTTTCTCCCAAGGTACCTTGAGTTGGTTGGGGATTCACCTGATAGAAAGCCGATTTAAGAGTCGGGGCGTACTGCAGTAAAGGTAGATGCTACTAGGTACCTGAACTTTTCTTATCGAACGGCGTTTCTTGGGAGCTTGCTTTTGAAGTTGAAATGCAGCTGGCCGTTTTGAAGCAGAAGGGGAGGTCAGTACAGCAGGGCCTACCATTAGTTGTCTCAGCGTCGGTGCTCGGGAGCCTAGCCTCGCTGTCGGACAAGGAGGATAATATTCCACTCGCTCTGGTGGATTGGATGATGGGTCCTGCGAGAAATATCTGTTAAGTAACATGTTTGAATAAAGCCATTTTTATTGAAATCGGCTGAGAACACTTACTGCTCGGGGAGATTGAAAGTTTGGGTCCAGGGCTCTGCATTTGTCGTGGACAGTTTGGCAGAACAAGTGAGCGTGCCATTGTTGCCACCAATCGTCAAAACTCTGATGAGCGATGCAGATTTGATTCCACAGCTTTGGCGAGAATGTGGGCAGGTTTGCTTCGAGTTGGAAAATTCTGCCAGCCTGAAGGTGCTCTGTAATGTTCTCCCTGGGTTTCAAGGTATTCAAAAAAGGGAGCCGAGGGGGCAATTGGCCGAAACCTAGCTGTCTTGCTGCTATGTTTGGGTGATAGAATTCATAAGAAGGATAGCTAGTTGCCTTGCCGCTTGCGCTCCGAAGGTGCTTGAAGTCTGCTGGCAAGGCACAGGGTTTGATGATTGCATTCAAGATGCTGATAGCCTCGTCATCAGAACACCCATTGTTGAATTTGAAGATGGAGGGCGCTGGAAATTCATCTTCATCTTCGTAGGGGAACCAGGTAGTAACATTTGGTCCCAAGCCGCTGTATAATGTTTCCAGCATATTGCCCTTTGAGGTTGGGATGGTTATGGCAGAGGCAGCTTCACCAAAACTTTGACAGCCCCTGGTTTTTGGGTCCTCCTCTTCTGAATACTCGGTGGATGGAAAGTTAAGGCCCTGGAGTTGTGTCCTTACCAGCTTATGCAGATACAAGTTGAGCCATAACTGTACTAGCCACCAAGGGCCTGTTATGCATTGCACTTCTTCACCTATAATCAAGGAACTGAATACCCGGCTCATAAGCCTGTATGCTGCACCCAACAAGAGTTTGCCCAGGGGGATGGAGTGCCCTTGAGCCAGTTTTTCTGCTAAGACCCGATAAGGATATGCTGGCCCGGCAGTGGCACCACAGAACACGAACCTCTCAAGCCACATGATCAAGAATGCGACGTGTTCTTTCTCGCTGACAGAAGAGGAGTTTTTCTGGTGGTGTTGAATATAGCCACTCCACCCGTTGTATGTGTCCAGCTTCGGGAAGTACGGGTCCTTTTTGCCACTGGAGCGGAGATCCCAGAAATCATATGATCCAGTAATCTGAAGCCCGGTGAGCATATGGATATCGCCCAGGGTAATGGTTTTTGGACCGTCTCCGAACACGAAAGCATTCAAGGAATTGGACCAAAAAAGACTGGCAGCAATCAGGAGCGGCTCATTCCTTGCCATCTCTGATAATGATAGGTCAAGACATTGGCTCAGATGGCGCATCTCCCAGTCCGCGCGCTTCTTCGCCGCGACGCGGCGGAACCAGTTCCTCCACCCAGCAGGTGCGCTTGGCCAGTTTCTGAAAGATTTGGCCCAAGAAGAGGCGCCCATCATGGAGCTTCGGAATGGGAACTGGTTGGTTTCTTGAATGATGAAGTCTTTGGGGATCGGATCACCCATCGGGCCCAGATAGTAGGTATTGGGGATGTACTTCAGTGGAATCAGAATATCATTCCTCAGCACCTAGATTTGAAACTCGTACTTAGTGAGGTTGAAGAGGGATTCACGAATCAGGGGAGCAGATCGATGAAATTGATACCTCAGGGACCTCAGAAGGAGTCACCATTAGCTCAGGGGTGATTTGACGGCGGCGAATCGAAGCTGACGGCGGCGGATTGAAGCCCGTGGCGGAAGTTGCGACGGTTTAGGGTTTCGTTTTGGTGCGAAAGTTTGAAGTGCCGAGAGGGAAGCTGCGGTTTGGCTAATTGAAGGCTCAAGTGCTAATTTTGAAATAAACCAGTTTATTCCAAAATTGGGGGGCATGTGTTAACACCAAATTTTGGGCTGGGAGCCGATAGCCAATGCCAGAGGAAGATAGCCGATACCGGAGGAAGATAGCCGATCTCGGAAGCAGATTCCGTCCAGCGGAAGGAAGGAAAATAGCCGATTGCACGGTGAATCGGTTATCGGGCGAAGGTGACAGGAGGCGTGTAGCGTCGGTATTGGTGACGTCATCCAGAGTCCGCGCCGCCAAGATGTGATCACGATCGGAGTCTGTTATGAAAGGGAAGGTGGGACTCCACGTTACCTTAGATATAGGATAGTTTGTTGGTTTCCTTATCTATTGATGAGTTGTAATTCGACTAGGACTGTAAAATATACAACAACATCAATACAGCACAACTTCCGGCTCCGGCCAACAAACTCTAGAGTCAGTTGAGTCCGGCGAGTTACTTCATCCAGGCTGGGTGTCATCCGGTGGACGCAGGCTTGCTTGTAAGTATCGTCAACCCCCTGTTAAACTATGTCCTTTTAGCGTCATCCGGTGGACGTGGAAGCATGGCGGACCAGGGTCCTTGCTAAGCTCTGTTTCTTTGGCGTCATCCGGTGGACGCGGGAAGCATAGTGAGTCAAGGATGATTCACGCTGGTTTACCCGATCAATCTGTGTTAACCGTCATCCGGTGGACGAGAATGCAGATTAGGATGGTTTTCACGCGCGGATTAGTTATCGATTCGTGTTTGTTTGCTTGATTAATCTATTAGTTAATGTCATCCGGTAGACAGGCTATAGATTGAGATATTTTTCACGCATGGATTAGTTATCGGCTCTAGCTAAATATGGCAATTTAGTTAGATTCATTAAGTTATCAAGATGTTATTTATTATTTATTGTTTACTTATCAATATAACATATCTCTGCCCAATCAAGATTCATAGATTTGGCCTTAGATTCACTTGAATCTGATCGTCGTTTATGCTTTCTTATGCTTATTTTACCATGATGATCGGTTTCATGCTTACATCGGCTAATTCCCTATCATTCTTGTTCGTTACATATTGTGTGTTCGGTTCTAGTTGAGACATAAGTGGTTCTGAGGTTATCGTATGTCTTATTTTTGTGTCCTTGTTTAAGTTAAACTGAGTGTCATCCGGTGGAACAGGTTTAACCTAAACAAGTCTCGCTAGATTAGACTTGCTTTGATTTGAGGTCTGTTTATGGCTACGCTAGCATTCGTTCGTGCTTCAAGGACCCTGCATCGGCTAAAGAGCCGATTCAGTTATGCTTTCACGAATAGATCGTGTATATAGACTTATTTGGATATCAAACGATCTAGCTTTGTTTGCTGGGTTTGTTGAAGCCCGCTGGCCGTTAGACTAGGTGAAAACAGACTTGGTGAACTTAGTGAAGAGGGTTTGCTAAAGCCGCCGGCCTTCTAGACCAGCTTTAGCCGATCTCTGCTTGTTTGATGTACAGATTAGATCTGTACACATGATCTATTTTCTTTTATGCACATTAACTAAATTAGATCGGCTAGGACGTTATTATCTTCACATAAGTATCCTGATAGCTATTTTACTTCATTATTATACTATCGGTTCATAACATGATGGAATCGGCTTTCTAGGCGATTTCCGATTGAATCGGCTCTCAGAGCCACATAATTGGAACTACCTGGACACACCGGTTAGTTCCGCCCTTGTGATTACTGATTACTATTGTTTCTTGTCAATTGCAGGTCAAATTGACTGGCACGCTTGGGTGTTACTGACACTCTCAGACCGGGTTCGAAGCTAGCTGGATCTGCGAAAGCTCTACTGCCTTCAAGGGTCATTTCCGGCTCCGCTGGTGTGTTGGGCTTAGGGAACCACTTTTTGCGCCAACAAGAAGAATGTCAATCAACTTTATCTCAAGCACTCAAAAGAGGTTTAAGATACAAGAGAGAGCTTACAATGGCTTCAGGAAGCCTTCTAGCTCCAGACAGATCTGGAACTCGAGTAGAACTCGCCTTCTTCTACTTCTAACCTATGTAGCTATTCTCTGGATGGTGAAGCTCTAATGATTCTAGGGTTTCTGGCTCTCTACAACTGGATTGAACTAATTGATTACTGAATCGATATGAAACCCTGGGGTTCTGGGGTGCTTATATAGACCGGTGGGATGAACCGTAGCCCTTGGATCAAACCGACTTCGACGGGCGGCTAGGATTGCGTGAAATTTTGGGATGTGGGTCCACGTCGAGGCAGTGGCCGAGGGGAGTCACTGACAGGTCGGCCGACCCTGGCAGTGGGTCGGCTGATCCTCCCTGCTGCCAAGTGGGCCCTGCTTCTACCAGCGAGTCTCTGGTGTTCTCTAGAATGTTCTTGATCTCCTTTCGTGGTGGAATTTGTTATTTTAATCCGACATGTGGGTCTCCCTTGATTCTTTTCTGTATAACCCCCTGCAAAACATGGATTCACTAAAACTATGGAATTCTGTCAGTTAAAACCCTATTCTATGGTGGTGTCTGCTTTTATACCCTTTTTTCATGTTTAGTTGACGGGTAAAATCATATAATATTTACCATCAACAAGTGTTTAGATAAAGTTGATTGACATTGCTCTACTATTGATAATGTTCTTAATTATGTTATTCATTGCTTATCTAGATTGTATACTTTGCATAGTTAGGATGCATTCATATTCATACATAGGTTTGTATAGCTCTCATTCGTTGACGTCACGGATGGGTGACCAACAGCATGTAAGCATGGTGCTTAGATATTGTTTGTCTGCAAATTCGCCTTATATTCTGGGTTTTGTGGTAGATCACGGATGTGACACTCCCGTTGAGTCCTTTGTAGTCCACACTCCGGATGTAGGGAGGGTAGGAAGTTATTATTACTTTATTAGAAGGCTGGCAATGATCTTGATCTTCCTTAGTAATATTCCCTGATGTATGAGTATGAAGTATCTTTGCCATGATTGCTAGTATAATTGCACCAATCTAATATGTCTTTAGTAGTATAGTTAGAATGATTTAGGATATCCTTATGCTTCTACCTAATCCATGTTAGTGCCTAGATAGGAAGTGCTCTAAGTGATCATATTATTATTGATTGATTGATTGATTGGTCATTAAGCTTATCATATAAATCATTATTCTTGTGACATAACTCTAATTAGTGCAATTACATCTAGCAATCAACTATATATCTATCTACCTGCATCCCATTTATCACCAACCAATCCCAGTGGTAAAATATAAATGACAACCCAGAATACTCTTGGGTACAATGCTACAATGGTGTATATTTTATCTGTGCGCTTACGGATATAATATAATACATATTTTAGTCAATTGCTAGAAGTAGATATCTTTTAGAATCATGCTGGGGATGACAACCTAATTATTTCTAAGAGATAGAGGTTAAGAGTTCAAGTGATCTGTAGGCTAATCCGGTGGCGCATTAATCTATACCTCCCATCATTTTTGGCACCATTACTGAGGATAGAGTATAACTCTATTTTTTGGTGATGGCGTTAGAAATTCTAACAAGCATTGCCGGGGAAGGCTGTTTGGCATACAAAAGATGTAGATAGGTCATATGCACAACACCAAATATGTTGAGAAACCATATAAACCTTACTCATATAGGCTCACCCTGTCATTTTTTATTCTTGTGTAGCTTATGCCGGGTGATGTATGAATGGATTTGACCTTCTGCAGAATTTTGTTGAGAATCCAGACGCTTTGATCACGAAGACCCGAGCCAAGCTCAGGAAGACCCCAGATCCTACGCCGGAAGACACCTGTACAAGAAGAAGTTTGACACTAGAGTTTGTGGCCATGGCTAACAAGAGCCTTCGCGAGTTCTCTGCTCCAACCACTGCTAACATCCGTACTGGACCACCTACTAATGTTGGAGACAACGGATTCGAGCTCAAGCCTGCGCTCATCAACATGGTGCAAGCTAGTCAGTTTTGTGGAAAGACACATGAGGATGTGAGTGCACATCTCCAACACTTTTTGGATATATGCAGCACTTTCACCATCAAGGGAGTAACTAGAGATGCAATTCTGCTCTGCCTGTTTCTATTCTCACTGTTGTCAAGAGCAAAACAGTGGTTCTATGAAAACAAAGACAAGAACACTACATAGGATATCTACTCCACTGCCTTCCTAGCAAAGTTCTTCCCTGTGGGCAAGACGAATGCCCTCAGAGGGAAGATCACAAGCTTTCAACAATAGCATGAAGAATATGTCTCGGAAGCATGGGAACGCTTTTAAGACTACATCTCAGAATGTCCTCACCATGGGATGGAGAATTGGTTGCTTATGCAGACCTTCTACCATGGGTTGACTACCACCACCCGTGAGACGATGGATACTGCTGCTAGAGGAGCTTTTCTGTCACTCACCGTTGAGCAAGCTACCACCCTTGTGGAGAAGGTGGCATCCAACCAGAGTTGGAATGAAGAACGAGCTCCGACCCGCAAGAGAGGAGGTATGCACCAACTCAAGGAGACAGACATGATTTGTGCCAAGATAGACTTGCTGATGAAGAAGCTTGATGACCGAGTGAATGATAAGAGAGAGGTCAACCACATTCACGATACCTACATGACATGTGAAGAATGTGGAGGCACTGGCCACTCAGGCCATATCTGCCCAAAGATTCAGGAGAATGTGAACTACGTTAGCAATAACAACAACTACCGTCCCGAGAATCAGAACTGAAATCAGAACCAAGGTTGGAATCAGTAACAGAGGCCCAACTACCAAGGTAATTACTCCGGTAATTACCATGGTAATAACTTCAACACATCGCTGAGAGATCTAGTTTCTGGTCAGACCAAACTACAAGATCAGATTTCCAAGAAGCTAGTCTCCAATGACAAGTTGCTAGAAACCATCAACAACAGGATGGATGGTTTTGCCTCTGCTATCAAGAACCAGCTCAGCTTCAATAAAATGCAAGAATCTCAAATAGTTCAGCTAGCATCTTCTATCCATCCAGTCAATGAAGGAAAGATCCCAGGACAACCAGAAGAACTAGAAACAGCAAATCTGGTGGATATCTTCAATTCAAGATGGTACTATGCAGAGCATCGGTCCAAGGGATGGAATGATGATTCTCTGCTAGAGAAGAAAAGAGATCCAGGAAGATCCGTCATACCAATAGCCATTGGTCAACACGCCTTCGACGAGGCAATCTGTGACTTTCGCGCAAGCATCAACATTATGCTCAAAGTGATCTATGAGAAGATCTATAGAGATGCACTCCTATACACGAACATGTGCTTGCAGCTAGTAGACCAGTCACTCTGCTATCCAAAGGGGATCCTAGAAAATGTCTGTGTACGAGTTGGACACTCGTATGTACCTGCTGATTTTGTGGTAGTTGAGACAGGAGGAGATGAGAAGTCACCAATCATTTTGGGACGACCGTTCCAGAGCACCGCCAAGGCTATTGTTGGCGGTGGATAACGTCAACTTTTATTAGAACTTTAGACATGAAAGGATACACGAATACACACTAGTCTAGGGTTTTAACTGACAATTTCCATGAGTTTTGCATATTCTGTATTTTCCAGGGATTATTCCAGAAAAGCGTAAAAGAGGGATTAAAGTGTTTAAACATCATGAAACTTATCTGCAAAGGCAACATCGTTATATGGACGTGGGAAGTATCTAGAAGAAACCCGAAGCAACTGGGGCCCCGGACCCTGTTCGGTGGGGCCGGCCGGTGCTAGTAGGGCCGGGCGGTGCCCCCTGCTTTGGTTTGGCCCCGCCTTCTGGAATATTCCTCCACTGCCTCCTACGATGCATCTTGGCCCTTAGTTAAGTCGGTTTGATCCTGTGGCACACGTTCATCCAACCGGGCTATAAATAAAGGGGCAGATCCCCTCCCTGGAGGGCAATCCCATTATTCATCCAAGGCATCAAGTCTTCGGTCAAGCCATCAAGAGCCTTCTAGTTCATCAAGAGCCTTCTAGTTCAAAGTTCTAGCCTAGTTAGATTAGAATTAGAGGAGTTCTAGTTCTTCAGCGGGATCCGGAGCCCCTGGCGTCTATCTGGAGCGCGGAGTTCGGTATAGTTCTAGTTCTTTCTCTATTATTGTATTCTTCATTATGATTAGGGAAACATTGTTCTTAATAGTTCATATGTTCTTAATTACAATAGTCATTGTCTACTTTGATTTTATGTCTAGCATAGTTGGTTTGATCTTATTGAATTCGTCTCATTGCTCGTATAGCGTTTATCCAAATGATCGATGGGTAGATGATGAACAATATGTAGATGTGGTGTTTAGATATTCTGTTTATCTGCAAGTGCACCCTGATGTGCCAGGTCATGTGGTAGTTGTTGGCGGTCCTTAGCAATTAAAATACAACATCATTTTAATAGAAAGTGGGGCTTTTATCTAACCTTTCCACGAGTTTTGTTGTATATGTAACTTGCAGGTCTGACACGTGGAAATGCATAAAATCCACAAGAAAGCGCACTTCCAGGAAACGTATTCAGAGAAGGCACAAACCAAGAAAATAAGAAAGCCCATCTCAAACAATGAACAAGATCCATCCATAACCACGGGAGAGGCCCAGGCCCAGTGTAACAGAGCCGCCTAAATCACATGGCCCACAGGCACCTGTCATCGTCACTAATGACATCTGACAGCCGGGCCCGTGTTCCAGATGACCTAGGCGGGCTCTGCCGGCCTACATAAGCACCCGTTATCTCCGACAGGATCCCATTGCGAAGCCATTACAAGGTTACAGCATTTCACAACAAAATACATCAGAGTAAATTTGCGGAAGAGTAAATGATACTTAATATTACAAACCAGAGTTTCAACAGAAATTAGGTGCAGTTATTACAGACCATAAATTAAAAGTGTAGCAGTAGCGGTAGAATCAATAGTACGACAGATAGATAAATATTACACGAACCCTGCCCAAGGGTTCAACCTTATTCTTCTTCACTCTCCTGGATGATGGTGACGCAGCACGGAGCGAGACAAACTTCGGTCTCCTGCTGCCCTCCTGCAACGGGGTTAACAAACCCTGAGTACATGGGGTACTCCGCAAGACTTACCCGACTAAGGGTGTAAAATTAGACTCAGGAACGCAGGCTGAGGGGAGTCAAGGTAAGGCTTTAGCAAGAGTTCAAAGGCTTTGCGGAAAAGCATTACTAATCCTATCTCAATATTTTATTTTAATAATACTATTCATCATTAACCATATCTCCAAGTTCTTTCTCATATATCAACATTTCTATCATTTGCTTTATCCATTCAAAAACAATTCTAGTTCCGAACCACTATTCGCTGAATGGTCGAAGGATCAAGTCCCCATATCCGAGGAGCAACGACGATTCGAATCGATTAATACCCAGCTGGGGATCCCAATCCACACTGTGTATGTAGCACTTAAGCTTGCATACGCCAACCCCGCCTACCACGGCTTTTCATACCCCGGAACCGGTCCTGCGCCACCCGAGAGCACAGTACCCCTCTCGTCTCTAGGCACGATGGCCACGAGGGTACACTCTACTCTCGCCATCTCTCCACTCCCAGTGCGTGGTTGTCGGTTCCAGCAGTAGAGCCACCGGAGTCAGAGGCTTCCCATAATATGTGGCTAGTTGCAAAGTCTTGATCCAATAGGCCTACAACGAACGGTCCCTAAACCTTTTTCCGACGGCGACAGGGCATTGGGACTCTAACCCAAATACCCCTGTCCTTTCAGTTTTCAAATCCCGTTTCCGTCGGTGAAAATTGTTGGGACTCTAACCCAATGCCACGATCACCGAGCAGGAAAAACCTTCCTCGTTGATGACAGTGAACTAGCTAGGAACACTGCCAACCATCAAGGACATAACCAGTCCCATAAAGTGATTCTTGTGCTTTTAGATCATCACAGTTGAAATAGCATTTTTGCAAAACTAACATTAGGCATGACTAAGCATTTTGCAATACTTTTTAATAAATCAGGTTCGCAAGTATTGTCAGGAATTCAAGGATGGAAATGCATCAATTGGTTGTCACCCAACTCCTATTGACCTAATGCAATTAATTAACTCAAGTGATAAATATTTTTAAAACAAGGAGAGGGGCAAATGCACCGGGGCTTGCCTTGGATTGCGTAGAGTGTCGGATCCGGGTCAGTGCCACAAATATCAAATCCTTGTACAATTTCCTGAGCAGTCTCCTCCGATGAACCCTCAGACTTTACCTCCGGATTCTCGGTCACTACACGTTTGCAATAATGAATGTATGAATGCAATGCACATGAAATGACAGATAAAAATTAAATAATAAATAATGCACACACGTGATCAAGACCCTACCATAGGCTAGCCATGATTACTCTAATTCATAATGCCCTAGGTCATAAAGGTGATTGACCTAGAATCTCAATCAATCCAAAAATCACACCATTCAATAATTATTCCATTTCATATTCCTATTATTAATCATTTAAACCAACATATAATTTAATAAATATTTAACTATTTCCATTTGATTCCAAATTCCACCAACAGATAGATTTCAGTACCAAATAGTGGCACAATAAATTTCATGATTTTCGGAACAACACAGAAATTATTAAAAATCACCAAAGTTTCATTTATCAATTAAAGTGGTGATTTTTACCTACTACAGAATCTACCCAAAAATCAAGTTTAGTATTTTTATTAAATACTACATGTTACAGAGAGCATCCTTCAAAATTTTGGTGATTTTAGGAGCATTAAATAAATTCACACAAAAATGTGAAACAACAGTACTATTCATTGAAAATTAATAAAGAAAAACCTTTAGAAATTCTACCGGAAATTGGAAAACCAATTCACACCGAGCCGGCCCATTAACACGCACAGGCCCAGCACGGCCCGCGCGCGCACGCCTCCGAGCCGGGCCACTGATAGGCCGGCCCCAGCCGTCAGCCCCCGCGCGCACGCGCGCTCTCCCTTACCCGGGCGCTAACAGGCGGGCCACCCCTGTCAGGATCGTCTCCTACCTCCGGCCGTCGCTCCCGCGCGTGCGTGCGCATGGCATAGCGCGGACCTCGCTGCCGGCGGCCCTAACAGCGAGCACAATTGGCCGAACACCTACCCCAAGACCCTAGCCGCCTCTCTAAGAACCTAGACCTAGCTCTAATCGCCTCCGACGAGCGGGAGCTCGCCCATGGCGGATCTCGGCGGCACGGCAAGGCCGTTCCAGCCGAGGGGACACGATAAGGTCACGGGAAAAACATCAGGGAGAATCAGGGGCTCACCACGAAGCTAATGGGCGAGTTAGTTGACGAAAAGGCGGTGCGGTGAGGATGGCTTGACGATGACGGCGACGGACACGGCTCGGCCGTCAGCGACGAAGATCTGTTCCGACGAACCTGGTGCACCACATCACAATGCACCATGCGCATCAGAAACTACACCACCATGGGAGCTTAGAACGCTACCCTGAGAAGAAAGACGCTCACTTTAACAGACCGGACGAGGAGAGGATGGCCGCGGCGGAGCTCCGGTGACAACCCGAAGACGAAGATGCTCACCGCGAGCTACACAGGGTACCACGGCTCACGCGACGGGCACCAATCGATGCGCCACGAGCTTGACTACCTATCTGGGAGATGGAGAGGGTGGAGATGGCTCGGTAGCAGTGAATTTGGCCACGAACGACGAGGTGGTTGCCAGCGGCCGCTCAGGAAGAACTGGGAAAACGGAGGGGCTCGTCGACTTTAAAGGGCAGGGAAGGTGTGGGATAAGATCGGGGCATCCGGGGCCCCTTCCTCGGTCGCTCGACAACGCCGCGGTGTGCCCACACCGGCCGGACGGCGCTCGGCGCCGAACGCGGCACGCGCGCGTACGGCCGAGACGATGAACAGGGGACCCCCTAGCTACAGTAGTAGGCTAAGTAGGTCAAACGCTATTTGACTCAATTTGATCTGATCCAGCCTGAATCCGAGGAAGTGATGAATACAAAAGTTGTAGATAATTTTGTGTAGATCATTTTTTATTTTGACATGAAATTCCAATTCGGCCAAATTTTCAAACTACAGCAAAGGGGGTAAAAGTAGGGTTTGAATTTCAAACTAAAATTTTAAAATTACTTTTGATTTTTCTCAACTAATTGAAAATTGGTAAACATGAAAGTTGTTCTACTCAGTGAGCTTGACAACTTCTGTTAAGGAAGTTTTTGAAGATTCTTAATATTTTTGAAATTGAAGTTTCAAATGTAAATTTCAACATAGTAATTTGAGTTTAATTTGAATTTTTATAATATAACTTCAAAATCTCCAAAAATAAAAGTTGTCCCACTTTAAAAGCTCTACAACTTTTATTAAGACACTTTCATCAGAATTATTATAGATTTTGAATTAGGGTTTTAGGTCAATTCTAGGGCTTAATTTGATTTCTGTTTAGTTTTTATTTTTGAATTTGATTAAAGACTTATTTACACAATCAATCACTAGCTGAAAATAAATCACTCTAGGCCTTAAGCACAATCATATGCAGATGCTTAAACTTAAATATGATGACATGGCAGATTAATTAAGTTGCAATACCAGAATTATTACAGCCTTCCCCCCAAAAGAAATCTCGTCCCGAGATTTAATATAGAACTATTACTCGAAACAAAGTAATGAAGAAGAAAATATCTCGACTAACTCTAGTTCTAAGCTATCCATAAAATAAGGGAATGTTTACATATGTTGCGATTAGGAAGTTTACATCTACAAGGTAGCAAAGAACTCGGGAAAATTTTCTACGAGGTAGTCTTCCGATTCCCAAGTGGCTTCTTCCTCGGAATGTGCACTCCATTGAATCTTGTACCACCTGGTTGTCGTCCTTCGCGTGACCCGATCCTTTATATCCAAAACCCAAACTAGATATTCAACATAAGTCAAATCCGGCTCTAGCTCTACCCCTTCGACATCGACAACTTGGTCAGGAACTCACAGGCATTTCTTGAGTTGCGACACATGGAATACATTGTGTACGACTGAGAGATGATCGGGCAATTGCAGTTTGTAAGCCACCTTTCCATAACGTCCCAAAATTTGGAATGGTCCGATGTAACGAGGGGCTAATTTTCCTCTGACCCCAAAACGACTGACACCTTTCATTGGTGATACCTTTAGGTAAACATAATCTCCCACCTTGAATGCAAAGGCCGACGCCTTTTATTGGCATAACTTTTCTGTCGAGACTGTGCTACCTTTAAATTCTCTTGGATCTGCCTGACCTTTTCCTCGGCTTCATTGACCAAGTCCACACCATAAAACCACTGTTCTCCACGTTCAGACCAATTCAATGATGTTTGGCACCTCCGACCACAAACTGCTTCAAATGGCGCCATCTTGATACTTTCTTGATAACTGTTGTTGTATGAAAATTCTGCCAATGCTAAACACTCGTCCCACTTTTCAGGGTAATTAAGTGCACAAGCTCTCAACATATCTTCCAGCACTTGATTGCCTCTTTCTGTCTGTCCGTCAGTCTGTGGGTGATATGCAGTACTCTGCAGAAGTTTCGTTCCCAACAACTTGTGAAAAGACTTCCAAAAGTTTGAGATAAACTGTGTACCCCTATCGGAAACAATAGTCTTGGGTACCCAATGAAGCTTCATAACATTTTTGATGTATAGGTCAGCATAGGTAGAGGCAAGATAAAGAGTCTTGATCGGCATAAAATGAGCCTGTTTGGTGAGACGATCCACAATAACCCAGACGGAGTCAAAACCTCTTGTGGTCTTGGGTAGACCGGTGATGAAGTCCATACTAATATCTTCCCAGTTCCAAGCAGGAACAGGCAATGGCTGCAGCTCTCCTCCAGGCCTCATGTGAACAGCCTTCACTTTCTGACACGTGTCACATCTCGCAACATACCGAGCAATCTCTATCTTCATCTTTATCCACCAGAACTTTTGCCTCAAATCCTGATACATCTTGTTGCTGCCAGGATGGATGGAAAACCTTGTTAAATGTGCTTTGTCAAGGATCTTTTGCCGCAACTCCGGCACCTTTGGAACTACCAGACGATCCATGAACCACACGACACCATCATCATCAATCTTGAAACAATCTGACTTGCCAGCTTGAACCTTTTCCTTGATGTGCTTGATTCATTTACTTTCCCGCTGAGCGGCAATAACCTCATCTCGGATGGGTGTTTCAATACAAATATTGATCAGACTGCCTTGTGGAATTATCTCTATTCTTAATTTTTCCAACTCATAGCACAAGGATAAATCATACGGCTTGACTGTCAAATAATTGCAGTGCACCTTCCGACTGAGTGCATCGGCGACCACATTCGCCTTGCCAGGGTGATAATGCACTTCAATATCATAATCCTTGATTAGCTCGAGCCATCTTCGCTGTCTCATGTTCAACTCTTCTTGAGTGAAAATGTATTTCAGACTCTTGTGATCTATATATACATTGCAGGTATTGCCCAGCAAATAGCGACGCCATATCTTCAAGGCATGTACCACAGCTGCTAACTCCAAATCATGAGTGGGATAGTTCTCCTCATGACGCTTGAGTTGCCATGAGGCATAAGCAATGACTCTTCCTTCTTGCATCAAGACACAACCAAGTCCGGTACCAGAAGCATCACAGTACACATCAAAGGGCTTTTCTATGTCTGGTTGAGCTAGTACTAGTGCAGTGGTCAACAACTTTTTCAAGGTTTGAAATGCCTTCTCACATTCTGGTGACCAGACGAATTTGACTTGATTCTTTAACAGGTTGGTAATGGGCTTGGCTATTCTTGAGAAGTCTGGAATAAACCGACGGTAATACCCCGCCATTCCCGTAAAACTACGGACTTGATGAACTGTGGTTGGTGGCTTCCAATTCAAGATTTCTTCCACCTTGCTCGGGTCCACGGATACACCTTCAGCTGATAAAATATGACCGAGAAAAGGAACTCGATCTAGCCAAAACTCACATTTTCTAAACTTGGCATATAGTTGGTGTTCTCTCAAACGGGTTAGGATAATACGAAGGTGGTTGGCATGTTCATCAGGGGTTTTGGAATAAACAAGGATGTCATCGATGAACACGACTACAAACTTGTCAAGCTCGGGAATGAAAACAGAGTTTATTAGGTACATGAAATAGGCAGGTGCGTTGGTTAGGCCAAAAGACATGACCAGATACTCATAAAGGCCGTATCTGGTGGTGAATGCTGTTTTAGGAATATCCTCGGGACGGATCTTTATTTGGTGGTAACCAGACCTAAAGTCAATTTTGGAAAAGACCTTGGCTCCAGCTAACTGGTCAAAGAGTAGGCCAATACAAGGTAAAGGATATTTATTTTTAATGGTGACCTCGTTGAGTGGGCAATAATCGACACAGAGTCTAAGTGACTTGTCCTTCTTTTTCACGAATATAGCAGGACAACCCCAAGGAGATAAACTAGGTCTGATGAAACCCTTATCAAGCAGATCTTGCAGTTGAATTTTAAGCTCAGCCAATTCCTTGGGAGGCATCCTATAGGCTCTACGGGATATAGGTGCAGTTCCTGGCTTCAACTCAATAGCGAACTCTACATCACGGTCAGGTGGCAGACCGGGTAGATCATCAGGAAATACATCCGGAAATTCACAGACTACCGGAATATTTTGGATTTCTTGCACTGAGGTGACACACAATCTCTGTACTGTCTTCTCAATCATTCTCACGGGTAGTGGTAATTGGATAAGAAGTTGAGATTGACTACCAGGTATGCTGACCTTTATGGTCCTATTCAGCACATCTATTAGTGCCTTGTGCCGATACATCCAATTCATACCTAATATGACATCTATGTCCTAATCCTTGAGTACTATCATGGTGGTTGGGAATATATGCCCACCCAACTCGATAGGTACTTGATGCACTATCTCCTTAGTATTTATACGCCCTTCGGGCGAATGTATAAGGAAGTTTTCCTTTATTTCTCCAATTGGAATCTCATGCTTTACCACAAATATATGATTGATGAATGAATGTGATGCACCAGAATCAAAAAGTGTAATAGCAGGGTGACTGGCGACAGGAAACCTACCCATCATGACGGGTTCTCCTGCAGGGATGTCATCCACATGAGTATAATAGACATGTCCTGCCTTCTTGACAAGTTTGACCTTCTGAGCCTGGTGCTGCTAGCCACGGTGCTGATTCTGATGCTGCTGCTGCTGCTGTCCAGGGCCTTTCTGGGCATTTTGATTGTACTTCTTGGGATATGGACAGTCACGAGCCCAATGTCCCATTTTGCCACAGTTGTAGCAAGGATGATTGTAGATGGTCTGAGGTGTATTGATGCGAACGCCTGGGGCATTTGGCTAAGTGGTGTTCTGTTGATTTTAGGTATGAGAGGTAGCCACGGTGCGTACCACGACTTGCTGCTAGGGGTAAGCTGGATGGTTGTGGTGTGTAGGATGATAGATGATCTTCTGGCATTTTTGACCGCCAGAAAAGCCTGATTTCTTTTTCTTCTTCTCATCCTGATGCTTACGATCACTTTCTTCGTAAGCAATGGCGCTGTTTACAGCTTCGTGGTAAGAGCAGTTGAGGTTGTTAGATAAGCTACGCTGAATCTTGAAGTTTAGGCCCCTGACAAAGCAATCTTTCTTCTTTTGGTCAGTATTGGTGTGTTCAGGAGCATACTGGGCAAGATGGTTGAATTGGTTCACATATTGCATCACAGAAGAATCCTTCTGCTGCAGAGCTAAGAACTGGTCCAATTTCATTTTCATTACACCTGCTGGGATGTAATGTGCTCGGAAGGCTTCACAGAACTCTGCCCAAGTAAGCTGGTTCCCCTCGGGCTGTGCAGACAACAGGTTGGCGTACCAGGCACTGGTCGGACCACGCAGCTGCTGAGCCATGAATAGTGGCTTTTGGATTTCCGTGCAGCGGATCAAACTGAATTTCTGCTCCATAGTACGGAGCCAGTCATCGGCCTCCAAGGGTTCTTCAGCTTTTGTGAATACTGGTGGATGGGTTTCAGTGAAGTCCACATAGGTGGTTTCCTCATCTTCGCGGCGGCCTCGATGCCCGCCACGATTTTCTCGGTTTTGGACCATAGCGTTGGCTGCATTAGCCAGGGCTATGATGGCATCTGCTAAGGTTGGTGGAATGGGTGGTGGGTAGGGAGCAGCTCCTTCGTCAGAAGTACCAGCACCAGTCGAGCGAGTGTTGACCATCTGTTTTTAAGACAATCACTAAGGACTCACATTGCATAATTAAAAACATAGTAGCATTACAACTTAAAACATCAAATATAACAAGGTTCAACACACACAAATCACAACGAGTTCCACCCAGACTATGGTTCTTGGCACTACGATTACGACGTTCGGGTAACAGAAGACTAAAAATCACTAGTCCTAAGACTAGCTTAGTCGATAACGACAACCTCCTCCTTGTCGTCCTCCTCGACGACTACATCCTCCATTGGGTCGACTGCCTCAAGGTAACCGTCCTCTGTAGCCTCACTGTCATAATACTCCTCATCGGGTCCTATGACCACACCCTCCTCAGGCTCCTCCTCTCGTGGAATCAGAATCAGATTAAGCTGATCGTTCAGCCTATGCACCTCCTCATGCAGCATGTCGTTGTTCCACTCAAGGTTCTCAACGTACCCCTCCAGCTCCTCAACTCTATCACGTGCCAAGCCCTCTTGCTCCAAAGCCTGATCCCTCTCTTGAGTCGGGCGGTCAATCTCCCGCCGTAGGTCTCTGTTGGTCCTCACATCCCGGTAATGATCAGCCCGGGCCACTTGGAAGTCCTTCCTCATGAGGCTTATCTCTCGGTGCAGCTCCTTGATTTCTTTCTTCAATTCCTTGCGGCTGCGGAGGGGTGGACGGCTGCCGGACGCCTCTTCACTGTCGCGGGGTGCCAACTGGTGGCGCGGGACTCCACGAGGGCCAGTCATCTTGCGCGCCGTCAACTTAGATCGTGCCAGCTGGAAAGGTAAGTTTGAATTAGTGAGGATATAATAGGCTAGCAAGAATAGGTGTGATAAATCATGCAATACAAATCAAAGCATAATTAGTTTGAACATAGGGCTAGTGTTAATAATGTTGTTCCACCTACTACCATAACCATAATAAGATAAATTACAGAATAAGATAAGAACTACTGAGCAAGGTAAGACTGTAAGCAGTTTGGACTCAAAATAACAATTTAAGTTTTTATGATCCAAAACATTTTGAAGTTTTCGAAAAGTAACCTGCAATGATTTAGCAATGGAATGCTCTGATACCAGCTGTAACAGAACCGCCTAAATCACGTGGCCCACAGGCACCTGTCATCATCACTATTGGCATCTGACAGCCGGGCCCGTGTTCCAGATGACCTAGGCGGGCTCTGTCGGGCTACATAAGCACCCGTTATCTCCGACAGGATCCCATTGCGAAGCCATTACAGGGTTACAGCATTTCATAACAAAATACATCAGAGCAAATTTGCGGAAGAGTAAATGATACTTAATATTACAAACCAGAGTTTCAACAGAAATTAGGTGCAGTTATTACAGACCATAAATTAAAAGTGTAGCAGTAGCGGTAGAATCAACAGTACGACAGATAGATAAATATTACACAAACCCTGCCTAAGGGTTCAACCTTATTCTACTTCACTCACCTGGACGATGGTGACGCAGCACGGAGCGAGACAAACTTCGGTCTCCTGCTGCCCTCCTGCAACGGGATTAACAAACACTGAGTACATGGGGTACTCCGCAAGACTTACCCAACTAAGGGTGTAAAATTAGACTCAGGAATGCAAGCTGAGAGGAGTCAAGGTAAGGCTTTAGCAACAGTTCAAAGTCTTTGCGGAAAAGCATTACTAATCCTATCTCAATATTTTATTTTAATAATACTATTCATCATTAACCATATCTCCAAGTTCTTTCTCATATATCAACATTTCTTTCATTTGCCCTATCAATTCAAAAACAATTCTAGTTCCGAGCCACTATTCGCTGAATGGTCGAAGGATCAAGTCTCCATATCCGAGGAGCAACGACGATTCGAATCGATTAATACCCAGCTGGGGATCCCTATCCACACTGCGTATGTAGCACTTAAGCTTGCATACGCCAACCCCGCCTACCACGGCTTTTCATACCCCGGAACCGGTCCTGCGCCACCCGAGAGCACAGTACCCCTCTCGTCTCCAGGCACGACGGCCACGAGGGTACACGCTACTCTCGCCATCTCTCCACTCCCAGTGCGTGGTTGTCGGTTCCAGCAGTAGAGCCACCGGAGTCAGAGGCTTCCCGTAGTATGTGGCTAGTTGCAAAGTCTCGATCCAGCTGGCCTACAACGAACGGTCCCTAAACCTTTTTCCGACGGTGACAGTGCATTGGGACTCTAACCCAAATACCCCTGTCCCTTCGGTTTTCAAATCCCGTTTCTGTCGGTGACAATTGTTGGGACTCTAACCCAATGCCACGATCACCGAGCAGGAAAAACCCTTCCTCGTTGATGACAGTGAACTAGCTAGGAACACTGCCAACCATCAAGGACATAACCAGTCCCATAAAGTGATTCTTGTGCTTTTAGATCATCACAGTTGAAATAGCATTTTTGCAAAACTAACATTAGGCATGACTAAGCATTTTGCAATACTTTTTAATAAATCAGGTTCTTAAGTATTGTCAGGTATTCGAGGATGGAAATGCATTAATTGGTTGTCACCCAACTCCTATTGACCTAATGCAATTAATTAACTCAAGTAATAAATATTTTTAAAACAACAAGGAGAGGGGCAAATGCACCGGGGCTTGCCTTGGATTGCGTAGAGTGTCGGATCCGGGTCAGTGCCACAAATATCAAATCCTTGCACAATTTTCTGAGCAGTCTCCTCCGATGGACCCTCAGACTTTACCTCCGGATTCTCGGTCACTACACGTTTGCAATAGTGAATGTATGAAAGCAATGCACATGAAATGACAGATAAAAATTAAATAATAAATAATGCACACACGTGATCAAGACCCTACCATAGGCTAGCCATGATTACTCTAGTTCATAATGCCCTAGGTCATAAAGGTGATTGACCTAGAATCTCAATCAATCCAAAAATCACACCATTCAATAATTATTCCATTTCTTATTCCTATTATTAATCATTTAAACCAACATATAATTTAATAAATATTTAACTATTTCCATTTGATGCCAAATTTCATCAACAGATAGATTTCAGTACCAAACAGTGGCACAATAAATTTCACGATTTTTGGAACAACACAGAAATTATTAAAAATCACCAAAGTTTCATTTATCAATTAAAGTGCTGATTTTTACCTACTACAGAATCTACCCAAAAATCAAGTTTAGTATTTTTATTAAATACTACATGTTACAAAGAGCATCCTCCAAAATTTTGGTGATTTTAGGAGCATTAAATAAATTCACACAAAAATGTGAAACAATAGTACTATTCATTGGAAATTAATAAAGAAAAACCTTTAGAAATTCTACCGGAAATTGGAAAACCAATTCACACCGAGCCGACCCATTAACACGCACAGGCCCTGCACGGCCCGCGCGCGCACGTCTCCGAGCCGGGCCGCTGATAGGCCGGCCCCAGCCGTCAGCCCCCGCGCGCACGCGCGCTCTCTCTTACCCGGACGCTGAGAGACGGGCCACCCCTATCAGGATCATCTCCTACCTCCGGCCGTCGCTCCCACGCGCGCGCGTGCGCATGGCATGGCGCGGACCTCATTGCCGGCGGCCCTAACAGCGAGCGCAATCGGCCGAACACCTACCCCAAGACCCTAGCCGACTCGCTAAGAACCTAGCCGTACCTCTAATCGCCTCCGACGAGCGGGAGCTCGCCCATGGCGGATCTTGGCGGCACGGCAAGGCCGTTCCGGCCGAGGGGACACGGTAAGGTCACGAGAAAAACATCAAGGAGAATCAGAGGCTCACCACGAAGCTAACGGGCGAGTTAGTTGACGAAGAGACGGTGCGGTGAGGATGGCTTGACGACGATGGCGGCGGACACGGCTCGGCCGTCGGCGACGAAGATCTGTTCCGACGAACCTAGTGCACCACATCACAATCCACCGTGCGCATCAGAAGCTACACCACCACGGGAGCTTAGAACGCTACCCCGAGAAGAAAGACGCTCACTCTAACAGACCGGACGAGGAGAGGATGGCCGCGGCGGAGCTCCTGTGACAACCCGAAGATGAAGATGCTCACCGCGAGCTACACAGGGTACCACGGCTCACGCGACGGGCACCAATCGATGCGCCACGAGCTTGACTACCTATCTGGGAGATGGAGAGGGTGGAGATGGCTCGGTGGCGGTGAATTTGGCCACGAACGACGAGGTGGTTGCCGGCGGCCGCTCGGGAAGAACTGGGAAAACGGAGGGGCTCGTCGACTTTAAAGGGCAGGGAAGGGGTGGGATAAGATCGGGACGTCCGGGGCCCCCTCCTCGGCCGCTCGACAACGCCGCGGCATGCCCACACCGACCGAACGGCGTTCAGTGCCGAACGCGGCACGCGCGCGTACGGCCGAGACGATGAACAGGGGGACCCCCCCTAGCTACAGTAGTAGGCTAAGTAGGTCAAACGTTATTTGATTCAATTTGATCTGATCCAGCTAGAATCCGAGGAAGTGATGAATAAAAAAGTTGTAGATAATTTTGTGTAGATCATTTTTTCTTTTGACATGAAATTCCAATTCGGGCAAATTTTCAAACTACAGCAAAGGGAGTAAAAGTAGGGTTTGAATTTCAAACTGAAATTTTAAAATTAATTTTGATTTTTCTCAACAACATGAAAATTGGTAAACATGAAAGTTGTTCTACTCAGTGAGCTTGACAACTTCTATTAAGGAGGTTTTTGAAGATTTTTAATATTTTTGAAATTGAAGTTTCAAATGTAAATTTCAACATAGTAATTTGAGTTTAATTTGAATTTTTATAATATAACTTCAAAATCTCCAAGAATAAAAGTTGTCCCACTTTAAAAGCTCTACAACTTTTATTAAGACACTTTCATCAGATTCGTTATAGATTTTGAATTAGGGTTTTAGGTCAATTCTAGGGCTTAATTTGATTTCTATTTAGTTTTTATTTTTGAATTTGATTAAAAACTTATTTACACAATCAATCACTGGCTGAAAATAAATCACTCTAGGCCCTAAGCGCAATCATATGCAGATACTTAAACTTAAATATGATGACATGGCAGATTAATTAAGTTGCAATACCAGAGGTGTTACACCCAGGGTGCAACCGACCACCCGAAGGCGGTGGCCAGCGGGCCCAGCCAGGGGACCGACCACCCCCAGGTGCAGCCGCCCCCTGGTGGGGCCTCCCGGGCCCAGTCTTTGGAGGCGGTACTCTAGGCGATTTCCCAAGGGCGGTTTCACCTCCTTCCAAAGCTGGAGACACCCAAACCGCCCTACTCTAGCTATAAATAGATGGTGCTCCTTCATCATTTACACACACCAACATTTGGAGCACTACACCTCACATTTCATACTTGTTCCCTCTAGTTTAGTAGTAGTAGAGCAAGGCAAAGCTATCAAGGAGAGCTTGTCTCCTTGGAGGAATCAAGAACATCTTGGTATGAATAGAATTCAGTTCTCCTCTATGAGCAAGTTCTCATCTTATGTTTATAGCAATGCATCTGAATTAGAGTATAGTCTTGTTCATATTATGATCATGGCATGTGAACTAGTTCATAGTCTATGTGTTATGTTCTTGATATGTTCATCAAAGTTCTTCATCGTTCATCAAATTAGTAGGATTAGAGGAAGAACTATGGATGGGATAATAGTTCGTTGTGCTATCATGGTTGCTCCTAGCCGAGCCTGTCAATCCGAAGGGTTGGGGTCCCAGGAGGTTAGGAGTTGTTTCCAATTACGCGAGCATGGTGTTCGGGTATGCGGAGATCAGCGAATATGTCGGTACCCCACGGGCAGAGGGGTAGGTGGGCAGGTAGTGACAGCCCTGTCCATCCCTAGCACTCTCCCACGTTCGGGTATTGAGTAGAAGTTCGGAAAGTCTCTATCGGCTGGTAGACCAGCTGTGGGGATCTCCCTATCATCCCAGACTTAGTCTGATTTTAGTCTTGCTAGTTAGATGTAAATGCTATTCTTTGCATAGCTGTATACGACCAAAGCCTGCTCAGTTAGTTGTATTCTTTTATTCTTTATTTTCCCTTTTTATCCTTGAGGTTGCTCCGATGCGTGTGTCCACTATCTTATAAATTTGTTTTAACCCCTGCTTATGCTATGCCTACCTACGCATCCAAATAAGTAATCATGTTTATACCAAAGCTAGATGAAATTCATCATGCCCTCCTACGGGAAATTATAAATACGACACCCTTGAATACTCACGGGTTGAAATGCTACAATGATAGTTCTGTGCGATTGCAGAGTAATCTTGTTTCTTACTGAGCTATCGATTGGTGTACCTAAGTACCATTATTGAAGGATTGTAATTCTTGTTGCACCCCACGGCGCCGTGCCACACTTTTGCATATCGTAAGTAATGACGGTTAGGAAGGCCAATCCGGCACTTCTAACTGCTATTACCAGACTGCATTACCTAGGCCGACGCCACTAAGGGCCAAGGGTTACCTTTCTGAAGTAATGGTGGTTGGGAATGTCAACTTATGTTTCTAGTATTATTATTAAGGATGGACCTTTAGTCTATCTTTAGTAGTGATGCTAAGAAACGCCAACAAGCATTTCTGGCGCCGTTGCCAGGGATGGACTTTTAGTCTATCTTTTGTAACGACGTTAAGAAATGCCAACAAGCATTTTTGGCGCCATTGCCGGGGATGGACTTTTAGTCTATCTTTTGTAACGACGTTAAGAAATGCCAACAACCATTTCTGGCGCCGTTGCCAGGGAGGGCATAAGAAAATATAAACATCTAGCTTTGGCATAAACTTTGATTACAAAATAAGCATTGGTAGCCGTAGCTTATGCAGGCTAAATTTGCTGTTTTCTTCATCTTTTTTTTGGAATGAAAACAGGATAGTGTATGAGCGGTTTCAATCTGCCGAAAAACTTCGTTAAAATCACCTACTATCGTCCTCAGCAAGGTCGAGGATGGAACTAGCCAAACCAAGGATGGAATCCGCAATCTCAACAAGGCAACTACCAAGGTAACAACCAAGGTAATAATTATAATAATTACAATCTTCCACCTTTAAGAGATTTAGTTGCTGGTCAATCTAAATTGTTAGATCAAATGTCTAGAAAGGTAGCCTATAATGATAAAGCTTTAGAAAACATTAATACTAGAATGGATACCTTTGCTTCTGCTGTAAAGAATCAGCACAGCTTTAATAAAATGTTAGAATCACAATTAGCTCAGCTAGCTGCTGCTGTCCCTCCATTTGAGAAAGGTAAGATTCCGGGCCAGCCAAAAGATTTAGAAACTACTAACCTTGTTGATATTCACAATGCAACCCAATACCATATTCAGCCTGCAGATGTATAGTGGATTGACCACTCACTAATTGAGAAGATGGGAGACCCTGGAAGACCTGTCATTCCTATCTCCATAGGATGTCACAGCTTTCCAGAAGCTATCTGCGATTTCGGCGCAAGTGTCAACATAATGACCAAGGTAATTTATGAGAAAATATTAGGTGATCCTTTGTTATACACAGATATGTGTTTGCAGCTTGCAGATCAGTCCATTTGCTACCTTGAGGGAGTGCTAGAAGAAGCTGTCATCAGAGTGGGGCAATCATATGTCCTAGTTGACTTCATGATCATTGAGACAAGAGGAGATGAGAAGGCACCCATTATCTTGGGGCGACCATTCTTGTGCACAACCAAAGCCATCATCTATGCGGAACATGCCAAGATTGTCCTCTCCATCAAGGACAAGAAAGAGAGATTCTCGTTCAAGAACCACATCTTAAAGACTCCTGCAGTGTCGAAGCAATTTCATCAACAAGAAGAGCAACAACAACTAGTAATTCCCAAGAAGAAGAACAATAGAAGATGGAGGAAGAACAAGCCCTAGCATATACCTGAAGAAACTGCTCAACTAACCACTGCTCTCAGCACTGAAAATGATCATATGCTCCCCCAACCATTCCCAGCAAAGAGAGGTGACCCAGGTATACCAATCATTGAATGCACAATCAGAGACACCACTTTTGCCGACACCACCTGCAACACTGGATCAGACGTCAACGTAATGTCCGAAAAGGTATATGATGTCTTATTTAATGATCTACCTCTATGCCCAACATATATTCAGTTGCAAATGGCAAACCAATCACTAAGATTCCCCGAAGGCATGGTTAAGGACGTCATGATAAGAATTCAAGATAAACATGTACCCGCAGATTTTCTAGTTCTTGACATGCAGGGAGACGATGAATCACCTATTCTTTTGGGAAGACCATTCCTCTACACCGCCAATGCTATTATCTACATCGGGTCTGGACAGATCTACTTCAACCTACCCACGGGAAAGGTACGCTGTCAATTTTGAACACTTGTTAACCATGAGCAGATCAGGAAGCAGCGCAACAGGAGAAGACGCCAAGCCCACCGTCAGGCTGCCTAGCCTCACTGTGGATGGGAGGAATTCCCTGGCAAGATTGTGAAGTATGAAGACTGCTACAAGAAGCAAGAGGAAGACGTACAAGCGCCACGCTGGAGTGAGTGGGAAGCGAAAGCTAAAAGGATGGATCAGATAGCTAAGGCAAAGAAAGAAGAGATCCACGCACAATTAGAAGAATGGATGAAGAGAGATGAAGAGTCAAGAGAAGCATACCTGAGGGAGTGTAACAAGGAAGAGCTAGAGCTAGAAAAGAGAGAAGCAGAAGAGATAGAAATGTGATGGAAGGAGAAAGAAGAAGCACCTACTACACCACCGCAAAGTGGGGAATTGACTGAGGTAACCTCAGATGATGAACCTACTAAGTAAGTACTCTCCTCTATCTAAGTCCTGTTGGTAGACATTAAATTCCGTACCCTAGCCATAAGGTCATAATGGTAGTTATATAATTAAGTTAGCAATTTTACTTTAACACATTTATTAGTACAATCATTTTTGCACAATAAATATAAAACAACAAAAATATTTACTGCATCATAAATACTAAAGCCCCATGTGAATGAACTTATGGTAAACCCATAAGAGTATTTACTGTGGTGGCATAAAAATAAAAATAAAGGGCATTCATAATTATTTCCTGTTTTATAAAATCAGAAAATTTAAAAAGATAAAGAAACATGAAATCCTGCCAAGATCTGTCAAAATCAACTCATGAAGAATAATCAATTGCTCATTGGCTGACCGCTAACCCCTTGTTAAATTCAAGCCTCGAGTTTTGGTTTTATTGTTGGAGTATAACTATGCAGGAACAATATTATGGAACAATATTATGACTAAGGAGAGAGTCTATCAGTGGCACCCACCAGGACTACTACTGGCTAGCTCACTCTGAAGATCATTCAACACCAAGTATTGCAAACATCTAGCTTAGGGGAGGAGCATCCCCTAATTATCAGGTAATTATACCTAGTCGATTATTGAGTCTGTTTTATATAGTCATAAAATACCAAAAATATGTGAGCACATGAAGGTTCACCATAGTATCATAGGAAAATCTAAAAATACCAAAAATATGTGGGCACATGAAGGTCCACAAGTCATAGAGTCTTTCTTTTAGTCCAATCAAAAATAACTAGAAAGATGTATAATCATTAAAACCAAATAAACACTTAGCTATACATTAAAATATGTTTGGAGCCAGTCTAGCCTAGAATCAATTAAAATTGATGAACACTAAAATTTTGTCTTAGAGATGATGAATAGTTGCTCTGTTGTCATTCCTTTCAAGTAGCTAGTTGTCAACCTTAAATTCTCCTGAGTTTTGGATATTGCTGTTTTAATTTGAGAATTTACTCTAAACCTGAAACTTGTGGAGGCATATGCTTGAGCTAAGTTTAGGTGATTAATTAATATGATTCATGAAGGTTGAGCTGCTATTTATCTTATTCCTAACTTTACTAAGTTCTGAAGATTTATTTTGAAAACTTAAAATCTACATGATGAGCTCTTGTATGACAAAGTGTGAATTCCTACCAAAGCCAAAAATGATATATTTAGAGATAGGAAACCTTTGCATATTTATGCTACTTGTTTTGCATTGAGTTCAGTCAACCTTTGTTGCGTACCTTATGAGAGTCTTGTCATGCTTTTAAAACTAAGATCACTTACACACTCCAGCCACATATGCATTATTCCTAACCTGGGAGTAATCGCAACCATTTCCACTTTCATCTATGTTCATCATAAAAATGTTTTCTCCTACACTGGGAGTAAACACCAAAAATATACCCCATAGGACAGCCCTGTTATAGATGCTCTAAGTTTTTACCATTGTTATCTCTCCAAATCATTTATTGGATGCATGTGGCTATGCAAAACTATGAAAAGAAAGGGGAGTAAAAGATGGACAAGTGTCCCAGCAATTAAAACAATGGGTACTAGATGCCCACCTCCCTTAATTAAAAAATATGTGTTCGTGTTGAAATAAAGATAGCCCATGTTTTCCTGCGAAAGGTCCTAAGAGAGAGATTTATTTTCAAAAGAGCATCAGTAGAATTAGCCACTAAATACCACATATACACCTATCCACCTATTGGTATAAATTAACTGCACTCTATTTAAATAAGATTATCCACAAGCGCACAGATACAATACCGATGTAGCATTTTACCCGGAGGTTTTAAATATTTTATCCACAGGGAACAGTAGGTGACAATGACCAAGACTAGAGACTTAACCCAACAACAAGGCTAGATAATATTAAGAAAGAGGAAATAGCTATTGACTATTTAGTTCCAACAACCGGTAAGCTTTGTATAATACCGTTCTATCTGGGCAGTGACCTGAATAAGAGTAGAAATAAGAGTTCTCTCCTACCAAGCACTTATACACCTATCGATCCTATCAATGGGAAGTGGACTACAGAGGACTCAACGTAGCTGTCACCTACGCGATCTACCACTATCCGGCCAATCAGGGGACTTTCACAAGTAAACTTAGACTAGGCACCACGCCTACACTACGAAATACTACTTCAATCTATAGCATCCTAAAGATTAAAGCACTCAATATGAGTTGCAAACTTAAGAACAAATAAGAACCACAGCTTACTTGAATTAGATGTTGAATACAAAAGTACCTCAGAATGCAGCTCCGGGCGAGTAAGCTGAATCATGAAGAATCCAGCCACGAAGAAGCACCGACAGGCCAAAACTCCTCAGGAATCTCTACTCTCCTACTCTATCTCTCTAATCTCTAAATAAGACTAGATCTAGAAGAACTAGTCTCTCCTAATTGCTACAACTAGATGAACTAGAACTAGAACTAGATCAACTAGAGGGACCCTAACCCTAATTTATGTAGAGAATATGAAGCACCGGGGTGTAGAATGCCTCTAGGAGGGGCCTTGGGGTGTCATTATATAGGCCAAGGTGGAGTAGAGGGCAAAGAACCACCACGTCATCGATCCGCATCTCATGTTATGTGCACCGTCGGATCAAACCGACCATAGATCGACGTAGGGATGCTTTACCGGGTGCCAAGGAAGCTTGGGAGGAAGATTCCAGAAGGCGGGGCCCGGACTCTAGCAGGGGGCGTCGGCCGGCCCCATCTGGTCAGGTCTAGGGCCCCGGTTGCTTCGAGTGTCTTCTAGATGTTTCCCACGTTCTGATAACGATGTTGCCTTCGCGGATAAGTTTCGTGATATTTAAGTACTTTAATCCCTCTTTTATGCTTTTCTGGAATAACCTCTGGAAAATATGAAATCACCAAAACTCATGGAAATTGTCAGTTAAAACCCTAGACTAGTGTGTATTTATGTGTCCTTTCATGTCTAAATTTCTAATAAAAGTTGACATTATCCACCGTCAACAACTCCCGCAAGCTTACCTTTTGCCAGTCCCTTGGCAAACAATCTAAGCCTAATTACTAATATATTGGGATCAGGAGTTGCTACAATGCTTTCATGCCTTCCAAGTACACATGCTTTCAAACAGGAATTCTCCTCCGGATTAGACAAAACTGCTCTAACTCTCGAACTTACCCATTTTACCTTTAACTATGGAGCTTCTCAGCTTTTGCATAAGTCTTGAGCAATCGAAAGACAGAACAATCAAGTCAAGCACTATGTCTCAAATTCTTCACAGTACCAATATTTCAGAGTTTTGCAGGTTTTCAAAATAAAACTCAGAGCTTAATTGTATGACACCCTCAGGTCTCTTAATATATGTGGTTTTTATGGATCTTACTTAAGGAATTAATGATGTTATTCCTTCCTACAACTAAGGATTATAGTGAAGCTTATAGGATTGTGTTAACACCAAATTTTGGGCTGGGAGACGATAGCCGATGCCAGAGGAAGATAGCCGATACCGGAGAAAGATAGCCGATCTCGGAAGCAGATTCCGTCCAGCGAAAGGAAGGAAAATAGCCGATTGCACGGTGAATCGGTTATCGGGCGAAGGTGACAGGAGGCGTGCAGCGTCGGTATTGGTGACTTCATCCAAAGTCCGCGCCGCCAAGATGCGATCACGATCGGAGTCCGTTATGAAAGGGAAGGTGGGACTCCAAGTTACCTTAGATATAGGATAGTTTGTTGGTTTCCTTATCTATTGATGAGTTGTAATTCGACTAGGACTCTATCTATGCTCAGGGTATAAATATACGCCCTCAGCCATTGTAAAACATACAACAACATCAATACAGCACAACTTCCGGCTCCGGCCAACAATCTCTAGAGTCAGTCGAGTCCGGCGAGTTACTTCATCCAGGTTGGGTGTCATCCGGTGGACGCAGGCTTGCTTGTAAGTATCATCAACCCCCTGTTAAACTATGTCCTTTTAGCATCATCCGGTGGATGTGGAAGCATGGTGGACCAGGGTCCTTGCTAAGCTCTGTTTCTTTGGCGTCATCCGGTGGACGCGGGAAGCATAGTGAGTCAAGGATGATTCACGCTGGTTTACCCGATCAATCTGTGTTAACCGTCATCTGGTGGACGAGATGCAGATTAGGATGGTTTTCACGCGCGGATTAGTTATCGATTCGTGTTTGTTTGCTTGATTAATCTATTAGTTAATGTCATCCGGTAGACAGGCTATAGATTGAGATGGTTTGCACGCATGGATTAGTTATCGGCTCTAGCTAAATATGGCAATTTAGTTAGATTCATTAAGTTATCAAGATGTTATTTATTGTTTATTGTTTACTTATCAATATAACATCTCTCTGCCCAATCAAGCATAGATTTGGCCTTAGATTCACTTGAATCTGATCGTCGTTTATGCTTTCTTATGCTTATTTTACCATGATGATCGGTTCTATGCTTACATCGGCTAATTCCCAATCAATCTTGTTCGTTACATATTTTGCGTTCGGTTCTAGTTGAGACATAAGTGGTTCTGAGGTTATCGTAAGTCTTATTTTCGTGTCCTTGTTTAAGTTAAACTGAGTGTCATCCGGTGGAACAAGTTTAACCTAAACAAGTCTCGCTAGATTAGACTTGCTTTGATTTGAGGTCTGTTTATGGCTACGCTAGCATTCATTCGTGCTTCATGGACCCTGCATCGGCTAAAGAGCCGATTCAGTTATGCTTTCACGAATAGATCGTGTATATAGACTTATTTGGATATCAAATGATCTAGCTTTGTTTGCTGGGTTTGTTGAAGCCCGCTGGCCATTAGACCAGGTGAAAAGCAGACTTGGTGAACTTAGCGGAGAGGGTTTGCTAAAGCCGCCGGCCTTCTAGACCAGCTTTAGCCGATCTCTGCTTGTTTGATGTACAGATTAGATCTGTACACATGATCTATTTTCTTTTATGCACATTAACTGAATTAGATCGGCTAGCACGTTATTATCTTCACATGAGTATCCTGATAGCTGTTTTACTTCATTATTATACTATCGGTTCATAACATGACGGAATCGGCTTTCTAGGTGATCTCCGATTGAATCGGCTCTCAGAGCCACAAAATTGGAACTACCTGGACACACCGGTTAGTTCCGCCCTGTGATTACTGATTACTATTGTTTCCTTGTCAATTGCAGGTCAAATTGACTGGCACGCTTGGGTGTTACTGACACTCTCAGACCGGGTTCGAAGCTAGTTGGATCTGCGAGAGCTCTACTGCCTTCAAGGGTCGTTTCCGGCTTCGCTGGTGTGTTGGGCTTAGGGAACCACTTTTTGCGCCAACACACTTTTTGGCACGCCCGGTGGGACATTCACTGAAGACCATGGCAAAGGGGAAGACTGCGGCTGACGGATCCTCCAGGGATGACGGTGTCCTCAGGGTCAGGGTCGAAGATCTCAGCGAGGAGGACGCAGCCGTGCTGAACATGATCGTTGAAGAATTCACTGATGCCTGCCTGCTCTCATTCAGTAAGCAGCGTGATGGCTCTATAGTGAAGAAGAATGCATTCCCAAGGTGGATCATGGATGGCCATTCTGATAAATCTAAAGAGGAGTGCAAGGCCGACCTCAAGCAGATGCTGGAAGAAGCGACCTGGGAGGCCGCCTATTCAGCAGTCGGCCATCACCATAAATCCTTCCTGCAAACATTCTATAACATCATGAAGACCGTTCTCAAGCGACAGGATTGGGAGTCTTTGGGCCCAGTTTACTTCAACATACCCGCAGAAGATGCAGATCCAAAAGCAGCGGCAGGGACCTCCAATTCCTCACCGCAACAGCCGAGCCAGCCGAAAACACCAGTGCAGGGTGCCACTGCGGCCGGTTCGGCTCAAAAAATAGCAGCTTCCCCCAGATTATACAAAGATCATACTCCGGAGGAGCTCGCCGCTTTCATGCAGGCCACTGGGCAGACGGTGAACTCGATGAACTCATCAGCAGTGAACCCGACGGCTAGAAATACGCCGGCGGCAGACACGGCCAACCCAACTCCTGGATACCATGAGGGGATCACATATCAAGACCTTCAGGCTGCGCCGCATCCGGGGTATGCCCAGACGCCCAACAATCAGCTGCTGGAGCAGATGAGTGCCATGCTCCGTGATACGTTCGGTTTGTAGCCGAAGACCGGGACTGGAATCAAGTATAGACGTCCTTACCCCGAGTGGTACGACCGAGTGACATTACCGCCTAGGTATCACTTGCCCGACTTCTCCAAGTTCAGTGGGCAGGACGACATCACCACCATGGAACACATCAGCCGTTACCTGACCCAGCTCGGTGAAGCTTCATATGAGGTAGCTCACAGGGTCCGGCTCTTTCCGCTATCACTGACAGGGCCGGCGTTTAGCTGGTTATCATCTATGGAGCCTGCCTCGATTCAACGTTGGGAAGATCTGGAGACCAAGTTCCATAATTACTTCTTCTCTGGCACTGGGGAGAAAGACATCACAGATCTCACCAACATGCGCCAAAAGCCGAATGAACTTGGATCGGCTTTCATCAAGCGGTTCAGGGAGACTAGGAACATGTGTTACTCTTTAAACCTGAACGACAAGCAGCTCGCCAAGATAGTGGTCAGTGGGTTTCTCCCACACGTCCAAGAAAAACTTGTGGGCACCAACTTCAACAGCATCAACGAGGTGATGCAGAGGGTGGCCGCATTAGAGCAGCAGGCCCAGAGCTTCAAGAAAGAATCGAAATACAAGCAGTCGGCCTACGTCTGTAATTCCGACTCGGAAGATGGGGAGAATGAAGAAGTGACTGCTGTTGAGCTCAAATGGGGTACAAAGCCCATGGCCGTGCCGAAGGGTTGGAGCGCGGAAGATCAATACGACTTTGACACACGCAAGCTGGACAAGCTCTTCGACCTGCTAGTCAGTGCGGGCCACATTACCTTCCCGGCTGATTACGTTAAGCCGTCTCCTGAAGATTTGCAGGGAAAACCATTCTGCCAGTACCATGGCCTCACCTCACACTCCACAAACAACTGCCGCAATTTCAAAGTAGCAATCCAGAATGCTATTAGGTGCGGCTTGTTAAAGTTTGAGGCCCCTCCCAAGGGGAAGATGAAGATCGACAAATTCTCATTCCCGAAGGGGCAGAACATGGTCCAGATCACAAATCCTCTGACCAAAGTAAAGGTGCTAACCTCTGAATGGGCCAAGAAGAACTCCTCAGTTGATACCGATGCACAAATCACACCTGAGGAGCTAGCGCTGATCAAAGGAAGGAGAGAGCAGAATCAGAGGCAGCTGGAGCAGGGAGAGTCCAGCGGCACCAAGAGCAGGAGGCCCACGCACAAGCACCTTCTGAATAAGTGGCGGCGACAGAAAGAGAGAGATCATCAGAGGCAGCTGCAGCGCGAAGAAGAGGAGTACCACAGATGGCTCCGTGAGGAAGAAGAGGCGCGCTATCACGAAGAAATGGCTCGCCACCGGGAAGGTGAGGAGGATCACTGGCATTGCCCATTCTTCCGACACTGCTGGAACAAAGGCTTGAGATTGCCGACGCTGCGCAACTGTCCAGAATGCAGCGATCAGTACCGAGAGTACAGGCAGTTCTAGGTCAACCGCCGGTCCGTGCACCAGAGGCTGGGGAGTCCCCATAGCCCGCGGGATCGGCATGAAAAAAGGGACCTACGCGATCGGCTTGATGAGGCGGTAGTTGAACGCCGACAGCCGGTTTGGCAAGAGAACCAGTGGTGCCCGGGGGATCTAACTAGAAGCCAAAGGTGCCGGGTGCAGCGGCTCAGGAACAGGGAGGTCCAGGCTGAGGGGCGCGCCAAACAGGTGTGGCGCGAAAAGCCTTCACAAAATAATGGAAAGCTGTAGCCGATGCACAGATGGTGTTTGTGCTGCCTGCAGAGTTCAGAGCTAGGAAGTACGATACCGATTCCGACTCAGATGATTCGGGATCAGAAGAAGGAGTGGCCAAGTTAGTGCTCGCATAGCAAACTACTTTTGATAAGCCGGCCAAGAATCGACATCTGAAGGCCCTCTATCTCAAAGGTTATGTCGACGGCATGCCCATGACGAAGATGCTGGTGGACGGCGGTGCCACTGTCAATCTCATGCCCTACACTACATTCCGCAAGCTAGGCAAGGGTCCCGATGATCTAATAGAAACTGATCTAATGCTCAAGGATTTCGGGGGCAATTCTTCCAACACTCGGGGGGCAATCAACGTCAAGCTGACAGTGGGGAAGAAGACACTGCTTACTACCTTTTTCGTGATCGACAGTAAAGGTGCCTACAGCTTGCTGCTCGGACGTGACTGGATTCATGCCAACTGCTGCGTGCCATCCACCATGCATCAGTGCCTCATTCAGTGGCATGGCGATGAGATCGAAGTGGTCCCGGCCGACGACTCGGTCAGCGTGGCGACGGCGGATGCCACATACTAGGAAGCTGGGGATCATGATTGTTTCTCTGGCAAGGTTTGGGAAGGAGGCTCCATCAAGGTCAGCGATGAGAGTCAACAGCCGATCAGGGCAATCGGCTCTGAGTCTTTTTATTAAATGAAGAATCCGATCGACGGCACAAAGGGTAAGTTGGGGCAAGGATTCACGTCAGCCGACAAGCTCGAAGAAGTGGATGTTGGACCCGGCGACAGGCCAAGGCCGACGTTTATTGCCGCCAATTTTGACCCGGAGTTCAGGCAGGAGCTGATTCAACTGCTGAAGGAGTACAAAGATTGCTTCGCCTGGGAATATTATGAGATGCCTGGATTGGATAAATCTATTGTTGAGCACAGGCTACCTATCAAGCCACGGTTTCGGCCACACAAGCAGCCTCCACGTCGTTTTAGAGAGGACGCTCTACCCGACATTAAGGCCAAAATCACGAGGCTGTTAGAAGCCAAGTTCATTCGAGCTTGCCGATATGCCAAGTGGATATCGAACATCGTCCCCGTGTATAAGAAAAATGGTAAATTGCGAGTCTGTATTGACTTCAGGGATTTAAATAGAGCTACACCAATGGATGGCTAACCTATGCCAATAGTCGATATGTTGGTAGACTCGGCTGCTGGGCACCAGGTTATTAGCTTCATGGATGGCAATGCTAGTTATAATCAAATTTTTATGGCTGATGAAGACATCCCAAAACTGCTTTCAGGTGCCGTGGTGCGCTTGGTTTGTTTGAATGGGTGGTCATGACGTTTGGTTTGAAGAATGCCGGTGCAACCTATCAGAGAGCTATGAATTATATATTTCACAAGTTGATCGGCAAAATCGTTGAAATCTATATAGATGACGTGGTGGTGAAATCCAAGAGCAATAAAGATCACCTGGCCGATTTGAGGGCCACTCTGGAGTGCACAAGGAGACATGGTTTGAAGATGAATCCTAACAAGTGTGCGTTCGGTGTGTCGGCTGGCGAATTTCTGGGATTCATGGTCCACCGCAAAGGGATAGAGATCGGCAGCAAGAGTAAGAAGGCGATCGATGAACTTGTACCTCCAACCAATAAGAAGGAATTGCAGTCTTTGCTTGGTAAGATTAACTTTATCAGAAGGTTCATAGCCAACTTATTAGAGAAGGTGCTGCCGTTCTCACCATTGTTGAAGCTCAAGAATGATCAAGAGTTCAAATGGGGTGACGTGCAACAGAAGGCTTTTGACGAAATCAGAGAATACATGAAGACTCCCCTTGTCTTAGTACCGCCACGGACAGGGAGGCCTTTTAAGTTGTACGTGACGGCCGAAAGCCATACCATTGGATCGGCCCTTTTTCAAGAGTTTGAAGGGAAAGAGAGAGCAATTTTCTACCTGAGCAGGTGGCTCCTTGACCCTGAGACAAGATACACACCGACCGAGAAGTTGTGCTTGTGCCTATTCTACTCATGCACCAAGTTGAGGCACTACTTGCTTGCCTCAGAGTGTGTGGTGGTGTCCAAGGAGGATGTCATCAAGCACATGCTTTCGATGCCTATTTTAAATGGTCAGATTGGCAAATGGATCCTGGCGCTCTCAGAGTTTGACTTGAGGTTCGAATCGGCTAAGGCAGTCAAAGGCCAGGCGATAGCTGATTTCATCACGCAACATCACGGAGGATCGGCTAATGTAACGGATATAGCGTCATGGACTATGTTCTTCGACGGCTCTTCGTGCAAGCAAGGTGGTGGCGCCGGAGTAGTGCTCATCTCACCGCGGGGTGTGTGTTGTGAGTATGCTTTCCAGATCGGGCCGATTGTCACAAACAATCAGGCTGAATATGAAGCCGCGTGGAAAGGTTTTCAGCTTCTGCATGAAGCAAAAGCCGATGCAGTTGAAGTATTTGGCGATTCACAGCTAGTCATCAACCAATTGCTCGGCTTGTATGAATGTAAAGACGAGATACTCAGAGGCTACTATGATCAGTGCTAGGCTCTCATCAAAAAGTTCATGACGGTATCTCTCTGTCACATCCCTAGGGCCCAGAACTAGGAAGCTAATCGACTGGCGCAGAACGCGTCGGGTTATTGGCCGATGCAGGAGATTTGTAACAGCGAGCAATCAACTGATGACTGGAGGGGTGAGATAGCAGGTTACCTGGCAAATCCTTCACAACGGGTCAACAGAAAGCTAAGGTACAAAGCCACCAAGTATGTGTTGCTGGATGGTCAGTTTTATTACAAGACTGTTGAAGGAGTGCTGCTCAAATGCCTGGGGACAAAGGAATCAGTGAAGCTGATGAGCGAAGTACACGATGGAGTCTGCGGTGCACATCAATCAGCTCACAAGATGAAGTGGATCATCAGGAGGACTGGTTACTATTGGCCTATGATGCTGGAAGATTGTTTCAAATATTATAAAGGGTGTCAAGAATGCCAAAAGTTTGGAAATATACAAAAGTCTCCAGCCTCTGCTATGAATCCTATAATTAAACCATGGCCGTTTAGAGGATGGGATATTGATCTAATCAGCCAAATCTACCCACCATCGAGCAAGGGTCATAAATGGATCTTGGTGGCGACTGATTACTTCACCAAGTGGGTAGAAGCCATTCCTTTGCGGAACGCCACTTCAGCTGACATGATCGAATTTGTAAAGGAGCACATTATTTACAGGTTTGGCATACCTCAGACGATCACAACCGATCAGGGGACAATGTTCACTTCAGAGGAGTTTATGACCTTTGCCGACGACATGGGCATCAAGATTTATAATTCATCGCCGTATTATGCCCAAGCCAACGGACAAGCAGAAGCCTCCAATAAAATTTTGATCAAGGTCATCAAGAAAAAGATTGAGCAGAACCCCAGAAAATGGTATTTGCATTTGAGCGAGGCACTATGGGCATATCGCATGGCACAGCATGGATCGATCAAGGCTTCACCTTATGAGCTAGTCTATGGACACGCTGCCGTCTTGCCATGGGAGATTCAGTCTGAGACACGGCGTGTCACGTTGTAAAACAAGCTTACAGCCGGTGAATACAAAGACATTATGATGGACAGTTTAGAAGATTTGCACTGTCATCGGCTTAGGGCTTTGGAATACATTGAAAAGAACAAGGTACGGGTGGCCAAGTATTACAACACTAAGGTAAGAAGCAAGAGCTTCACCGAATCAGAGCTAGTATGGAAAGTCATTCTGCCTATTGGTACAAAAGATAGCCGATTCGGTAAATGGTCGCCAAAATGGAAAGGCCCGTATCGTCTGGTGGAATGCGCTCCGGGTAATGCTTACATCCTTGAAGACTTGGAAGGACAGAGACTCGCCAGAGCCATCAACGGGAAGCATCTGAAGAAATACTACCCTAGCATCCCAGTTGGGGGATAATAGCCGATTCATGTGAATCTGGCTCTAACAGCCGATGCCGTGCAAGCGGGTCGCCTTCAGGACAAAAATGGCCGACATCATAGTAACGAGTCGCCCTTAGCACAAAAATGAAATACCCTCGATGGGGTGTAACAGCCGATGCGATAAGCATCGCCTTTAGAACAAAAAAAAATAAAATAATAAAAGCAAAATATACAGTCTTGCAAATTGGATTGTTTCGGGCATAACGAGTTCAGAAGTATCATATACATCAGAATGCCTAATACAATCTAGTTTGGATTATTGACGCCGTCCCGGATCACGTTCTCGGCGTCGACGGACACGGAGAGACCGTTGGCATGAGGGGCGAAAGCGGCCATCAGCGTGCCGAACTCCTCCATGTCTTGGCCTGCCTGGATCCCTGGTTCGACGTTCTCCAGCACGATGCCAGAGTTGATTTGGGCGGCGGCCAGAGCTCCTGCGGCACCGTGACGGACGCCGCTCATCGCCACCTGGCGGACGCGGTGGTGCACGTCCGCAAGCTGTTCCACCAGCGTTTGCCCCCGCGCGTGGAGGACGTCAGTGACGTTCGCCGCAGCCACGCGCAGTTCGTGCAGCTGCGCCGTCAGGGCTGCATAAACAAGGAAGGTCAGTGTTGGAAACGTGCCGTGCACACAGTTGGAGAAAGCGAGAGATTACCTGCCACGGCGGCCTGTGACTCCGCGAGGTTGGCCTGTGCCTCCGCCAAATCGATGCTGGCGGCAACGAGCGCGACGGCCTGGTCCTCGTTCTCCTTATCCAACCGACCGGCTTCTTTGGTGGCCTCGGAGTAGAGATTACGGTACCGCACCATCTCATGATGGAAGTGGCGGCCGTCGGCGGCGGTGTAGGAGTCGCGGGAACTCGAAGATGACCTCGAGCTCGATTCCGCTCCGGAGGTGGTGTTGCGAGTCGGAGCGTGAGGAAGGTTCGGTTGTGGCACCGTGCGACGCACTGAGGAATTGGCGCCGATCGGTGCGCCGGAAGGAAGATGGAGCGGGGGACGTTGGCTGAAAGGGACCATCAGATCAGGCACCCAGACTTAGCCAGATTTAAAGATCGGTGAAAAGGGAGAATAAGATACATGCTATGGATTCCCCGTCCGCTGACTTGCATCATACGCCTGATTGGAGCCCTTACAGGAGCAGAGGGCCCGGCGGCGTCACCAGCGGCGGGGGTTTCCGGGGCGGCCGTCCCAGTTGCAGGAACGGCGTCACCATCCGCCGGGGCTGCCCGAGGAGGATCAGCACCGGGGGCAGGGGTGTTCAGGCCGGCTAAGGAGCTAGCAATGCCGCTGACGAAAGATGGCTGGTGACTGCAGAAACGAATCAAATCAGATAGAAATAGCGAGGAGATGGTAGGCCGACGGTTGAACTTACCCTAATGTCTGCTCGATTTGGGCGACGCTGGCCCAGATGCGGCGTATGCTCCGTTCTATCTCATCGCCGTCGGTGGGCTCAGACGCCGGGCGCTTCCCACGGTCTCCATCGCCGGCCATGGTTGTGAACAAGGATTGAGAGAGCGGAAGCGAAATGGATACAAGGAGGCGGCCGGGAGAGTTGGTCGGCGAGACGGATACGATGGCGTGTGATATTGCCTCAAGCCTGCCAACTATTTATAAGACAACACGGGCACCGAGGTGGTTTCTTTGGGAAGTGAGATGGCACGGCGGATTTTAGGTTGCAGTTAATCCGCGTTTCTTGAATCCGGAACAGTTGCCAAATTAGGGAGACGAAGCGCCGCCATCAATGGTCACACGCTGATTGGTCTTTTTTGGGTCAGGCTGTTTATTCGATTCTATTGTGAATACCCACAAGCCAATTCGTGATGAATCTGGCTGAGGGGTTAATTCTAAAGGAAAGCCGAACAAAGCCGATGCTAAGAGACACGCCCGAAAGCCGATTCATATGCAGAACGGGTCAGACTGAGCAATTGATTCTAAGGTACAAAGCAGGTCCGAAAGCCGATTCGCTTGTAGAAATATATCATGCTGAACAAAGTCAGTTCGAAATAAGACAAAGCCAGTATTAAGGTGTAAAATCTAAGGCAGATCAGGCTAAATTGTCGAATTCAGGGTGAACAGCACGAAGACAGAGTTGCAAATAGAAAAGAACATGCCAAGCAGTACACCCATCATATTACAAAGATAATAAGGACCGAATCAGTTCTACTAATTTGGCATGGAGCGCGTGGCCAGCCTGCAGCAATTGTTGATCTCGGATTTCAGTGAACTGCAATAGGTTTAGGCGTTGGCATGTCTTCCTGCCTGCAACGACCAAGCTGCTGATTTCCTTCTTTTTCTGGGAGAGCTCGATCGTGCTGGTGGAGATGGTGATTTCGCGCTCACTGATAGCCGACTCAACTGCTTCCAATTCTTTTCTCAGCTGATCTTGTCTTGTTTTCAATGTCTCCAGTTCTGTTTCGGCCGTGCTGATGGACGATTTGAGCAACCTGGCTCGATCGGCTAATCCGGTGGCCTCTTGTCTGTTGATCGATTTGTTGCTCCTTAGCTGTTCAAGCTCTGCCAGGTTCTTGTGAGCAGTGATAATCCCTGATGCTGTAACTTTAAGATCATCAAGTCTTTGCAGGGATTTCAAGGCTAACAGATTGGGTTGCTGCTGGACAAGTTCCATTATTTGATCGATCAGTCTGGGATTCGAGGCCAGAGCAACTAGATCACCCTCTAGATGGGGTAGCAGTGCACTTAGCCGATTGTTGAAATCTGGCTCTGAAAGTCTCTCGGAGGAGGAGGCCAGTTCGGCTCTATCACAGAACTCTTCTATGTCGAATGAATAGCCAGGAGACAAAGGCTTCGGTGCCTGCAGTACATACATTCTCTCACCAGAAAAGGTACAATATAGATTAATTGTTTTCTGGCAGAGATGGGATACCTGAATGAGGCCTGAAGGTTGTAGGGTTGATGCCGATACTGTTTGTTCGACTAAGGCAGTTGTGTCTTTTGCGGCATGCGGATCCTCAGTTGTCACTGCCTCGGGTAGTTGGGTTTCTGCAAATCAGAAGTAAGAGCAGTATGGAAGCAAGGATAATTGCTAACAGCTGAATAGGAGTTACCTGGATTCCTCTCAGGGGGCAACTCCTCTTCTTCAAGGTTTGCCCAGACTTCTTCAGAAGGGCTGTTCGACTGTATTTTTGAAAAGAAGATTTGGTCAATCAGGACATTTAAGAAAGAAAAGCCCAATGAGTAGTACCTGAGTTTTGGCTCCTTCTTCCTGGATCCCTTCTTCTTGAGCAGCTGATTCCTCATTGCCGGTAGATTCTGGTGGTTCTTCGGCCTGTTTCTCTCCCAAGGTACCTTGAGTTGGTTGGGGATTCACCTGATAGAAAGCCGATTTAAGGGTCAGGGCGTACTGCAGTAAAGGAAGATGCCACTGGGTACCTGAACTTTTCTTATCGAATGGCGTTTCTTGGGAGCTTGCTTTTGAAGCTGAGATGTAGCTGGCCGTTTTGAAGCAGAAGGGGAGGTCAGTATAGCAGGGCCTACCATTAGTTGTCTCAGCGTCGGTGCTCGGGAGCCTAGCCTCACTGTCGGACAAGGAGGATAATATTCCACTCGCTCTGGTGGATTGGATGATTGGTCCTGCGAGAAATATCTGTTAAGTAACATGTTTGAATAAAGCCGTTTTTATTGGAATCGGCTGAGAACACTTACTGCTCGGGGAGATTGGAAGTTTGGGTCCAGGGCTCTGCATTTGCCGTGGACAGTTTGGCAGAACAAGTGAGCGTGCCATTGTTGCCACCAATCGTCAAAACTCTGATGAGCGATGCAGATTTGATTCCACGGCTTCGGCGATAATGTGGGCAGGTTTGCTCCGAATTGAAAAATTCTGCCAGCCTGAAGGTGTTCTGTAATGTTCTCCCTAGGTTTCAAGGTATTCAAAAAAGGGAGCCGAGGGGGCAATTGGCCAAAACCTAGCTGTCTTGCTGCTATGTTTGGGTGATAGAATTCATAAGAAGGATAGCTAGTTGCCTTGCCGCTTGCGCTCCAAAGGTGCTTGAAGTCTGCTGGCAAGGCACAGGGTTTGATGATTGCGTTCAAGATGTTGATAGCCTCGTCATCAGAACACCCATTATTGAATTTGAAGCTGGAGGGCACTGGAAATTCATCTTCATCTTCGTAGGGGAACCAGGTAGTAACATTTGGTCCCAAGCCCCTGTATAATGTTTCCAGCATATTGCCCTTTGAGGTTGGGATGGTTATGGCAGAGGCAGCTTCACCAAAACTTTGACAGCCTCTGGTTTTTGGGTCCTCCTGTTCTGAATACTCGGTGGATGGGAAGTTAAGGCCCTGGAGTTGTGTCCTCACCAGCTTATGCAGATACAGGTTGAGCCATAACTGTACTAGCCACCAAGGGCCTGTTATGCATTGCATTTCTTCACCTATAATGAAGGAACTGAATACCCGGCTCATAAGCCTGTATGCTGCACCCAACAAGTGTTTGCCCAGGGGGATGGAGTGCCCTTGAGCCAGTTTTTTTGCTAAGACCCGATAAGGATATGTTGGCCTGGCAGTGGCACCACAGAACACGAACCTCTCAAGCCACATGGTCAAGAATGCGACGTGTTCTTTCTCGCTGACAGAAGAGGAGTTTTTCTGGTGGTGTTGAATATAGCCACTCCACCCGTTGTATGTGTCCAGCTTCGGGAAGTACGGGTCCTTCTTGCCACTGGAGCGGAGATCCCAGAAATCATATGATCCAGTAATCTGAAGCCCGGTGAGCATATGGATATCGCCCAGGGTAATGGTTTTTGGACCGTCTCCAAACACGAAAGCATTCAAGGAGTTGGACCAAAAATGACTGGCAGCAATCAGGAGCGGCTCATTCCTTGCCATCTCTGATAATGATAGGTCAAGACATTGGCTCAGATGGCGCATCTCCCAGTCCGCGCGCTTCTTCGCCACGACGCGGCGAAACCAGTTCCTCCACCCAGCAGGTGCGCTTGGTCAGTTTCTGAAAGATTTGGCCCAAGAAGAGGCGCCCATCATGGAGCTTTGGAATGGGAACTGGTTGGTTTCTTGAATAATGAAGTCTTTGGGGATCGGATCACCCATCGGGCCTAGATAGTAGGTATCGGGGATGTCCTTCAGTGGAATTAGAATATCATTCCTCAGCACCTGGATTTGAAACTCGTACTCAGTGAGGTTGAAGAGGGATTCACGAATCAGGGGGCGGATCGATGAAATTGATACCTCAGGGACCTCAGAAGGAGTCGCCATTAGCTCGGGGGTGATTTGACGGCGGTGAATCGAAGCTGACGGCGGCGGATTGAAGCCCGTGGCGAAAGTTGCGATGGTTTAGGGTTTCATTTTGGTGCGAAAGTTTGAAGTGCCGAGAGGGAAGCTGCGGTTTGGCTATTTGAAGGCTCAAGTGCTAATTTTGGAATAAACCAGTTTATTCCAAAATTGGGGGGCATGTGTTAACACCAAATTTTGGGCTGGGAGCCGATAGCCGATGCCAGAGGAAGATAGCCGATACCGGAGGAAGATAGCCGATCTCGGAAGCAGATTCCGTCTAGCGGAAGGAAGGAAAATAGCCGATTGCACGGTGAATTGGTTATCGGGCGAAGGTGACAGGAGGCGTGCAGCGTCGGTATTGGTGACGTCATCCAGAGTCCGCGCCACCAAGATGCGATCACGATCGGAGTCTGTTATGAAAGGGAAGGTGGGACTCCAAGTTACCTTAGATATAGGATAGTTTGTTGGTGTCCTTATCTATTGATGAGTTGTAATTCGGCTAGGACTCTATCTACGCTCAGGGTATAAATATAAGCCCTCAGCCATTGTAAAACATACAACAACATCAATACAGCACAACTTCCGGCTCCGGCCAACGAACTCTAGAGTTAGTCGAGTCCGGCGAGTTACTTCATCCAGGCTGGGTGTCATCCGGTGGACGCAGGCTTGCTTGTAAGTATCGTCAACCCCCTGTTAAACTATGTCCTTTTAGCGTCATCCGGTGGACGTGGAAGCATGGCGGACTCGGGTCCTTGCTAAGCTCTGTTTCTTTGGCGTCATCCGGTGGACGCGGGAAGTATAGTGACTTAAGGATGATTCACGCTGGTTTACCCGATCAATCTGTGTTAACCGTCATCCGGTGGACAAGATGCAGATTAGGATGGTTTTCACGCGCGGATTAGTTATCGATTCGTGTTTGTTTGCTTGATTAATCTATTAGTTAATGTCATCCGGTAGACAGGCTATAGATTGAGATGGTTTGCACGCATGGATTAGTTATCGGCTCTAGCTAAATATGGCAATTTAGTTAGATTCATTAAGTTATCAAGATGTTATTTATTGTTTATTGTTTACTTATCAATATAACATCTCTCTGCCCAATCAAGACTGATAGATTTGGCCTTAGATTCACTTAAATCTGATCGTCGTTTATGCTTTCTTATGCTTATTTTAGCATGATGATCGGTTCGATGCTTACATCGGCTAATTCCCTATCAATCTTGTTCGTTACATGTTGTGCGTTCGGTTCTAGTTGAGACATAAGTGGTTCTGAGGTTATCGTAAGTCTTATTTTTGTGTCCTTGTTTAAGTTAAACTGAGTGTTATCCGGTGGAACAAGTTTAACCTAAACAAGTCTCGCTAGATTAGACTTGCTTTGATTTGAGGTCTGTTTATGGCTACGCTAGCATTCGTTCGTGCTTCATGGACCCTGCATCGGCTAAAGAGCCGATTCAGTTATGCTTTCACGAATAGATCGTGTATATAGACTTATTTGGATATCAAACGATCTAGCTTTGTTTGCTGGGTTTGTTGAAGCCCGCTGGCCGTTAGACCAGGTGAAAGTAGACTTGGTGAACTTAGCGAAGAGGGTTTGCTAAAGCCGCCGGCCTTCTAGACCAGTTTTAGCCGATCTCTGCTTGTTTGATGTACAGATTAGATCTGTACACATGATCTATTTTCTTTTATGCACATTAACTGAATTAGATCGGCTAGCACGTTATTATCTTCACATGAGTATCCTGATAGCCGTTTTACTTCATTATTATACTATCGGTTCATAACATGACGGAATCGGCTTTCTAGGTGATCTCCGATTGAATCGGCTCTCAGAGCCACATAATTGGAACTACCTGGACACACCGGTTAGTTCCGCCCTGTGATTACTGATTACTATTGTTTCCTTGTCAATTGCAGGTCAAATTGACTGGCACGCTTGGGTGTTACTGACACTCTTAGACCAGGTTCGAAGCTAGCTGGATTTGCGAGAGCTCTACTGCCTTCAAGGGTCGTTTCCGGCTTCGCTGGTGTGTTGGGCTTAGGGAACCACTTTTTGCGCCAACAGATTGGCAATAACAAGGATGAGCATACTTGCAATTCGTATATTGTAAAGTCAAACAATGGATCCACAGAGAGTCAAGTCATACAATCACACCAAGATGTGCATGTGTATGGAATATGGTGGATAAGTGTATATATGGTGGCTAATCCTAATTCTACTTTTGCTCTTTGAAAATGATTCACTCTCCTTTTTGGAACTTAGAACTTTTGTAGGAAACATGGGCTATCTTTTATTCTCTTTCTCTTCTTTTCTTTCTCTCTTTTTTTAGGGAGGAGGGCATCTAAGTACCCATTGTTTTAATTGCTGGGACACTTGTCTATCTTTTACTCCCTTTTCTTTTTTTTCATACTTTTGCATAGCCACATGCATCCTTTGAATATAAATAATTGGAGAGAGAATGATAAGATCTTAGAGCAATTAAACAGGGGCTATCCTATAGGGTATATTTTTGGGTGTTTACTCCCAGTGTAGGAGAAAACATTTTTAAGGTGGGTCTGGATGAAAGTGGAAAATGATTGTGCTTACTCCCAGAGTAGGAGTAATGCATATGTGGGTGGAGTGTGTAAGTGATCTTGATTTTAAAAGCATGACAAGACTCTCATAAGGTATACAACAAAGGTTGACTGAACTCAATGCAAAGCAAGTAGCATAAATGTGCAAAGGTTTTCCTATCTCTAAATGTATCTTCTTTGGCTTTGGTAGGAATTCACACATTGTCATACAAGAGCTCATCATGTAAGATTTTAAGTTTTCAAAATAAATCTCCAGAACTTGGTATTGCTAGGAATAAGATAAATAGTAGCTCAGACCTTCATGCATCAAATCAATTAATCACCTAGACTTAGCTCAAGCATATGCCTCCACAAGTTTCGGGTTCAGAGTAAATTCTCAAATCAAAGCAGTAATATCCAAAACTCGGGAGAATTCAAGGTTGAAAACTAGGCACTTGAAAGGAATTACGGCAGAGCAACTATTCATCATCTCCAAGATAAAATTTTGATGTTCTCTTGTTTTTATTAGACTCTATCCTAGACTGACTCTGAACACACTCTAAGATTATACCTTAATGGATAACTAAGTATTTTTATTTGGTTTTGATTTGTTATTCATCTTTTTATATCTATTAACTAATGGACTCACAAAAGACTCTAAAGACATGGACCTTCATGTGCCCATATATTTTTGGTATTTTAGGACTATATAAAATAGACTCGATAATCACCTAGGTATAGTTATCTAGTAATTAGGGGATGCTCCTCCCCTAAGCTAGATGTTTGCAATACTTGGTGTTGATGATCTTTAGAGCAAGCTTTTTAGCAACAGTCCTAGTGGGCTCCACTGATGGACTCACTCCTCAGTCATAGTGTCATTCCTGCAGAATTATACTCAAACAAGAAAACCAAAACTCAAGGCTCGAATTTAATAAGAGGCTAGCGATCATCCAATAAGTAATTGATTATTCTCTGAGTTGATTTTAATTGACAGATTCTATCAGGATTCTCTTTTTTAGGATTTTCTAGTTTTCTTATGTAGAAAAGTAAATATGTGTGCATGATGAAAAGTAAATATGTATGCATGATGTATATTTTATTTTTATGCCACTACCGAAAATATTTATTCTCATGGGGCTTAGGACTTTTATAATGCTATGATGAATTTTTATTTTCTTTTCTATGTCACCATAGTAAATATTCCTACGGGGTTACCATAAGTTTATTTACTTGGGGTTTTAATATTTTATGATGCAGTAAATAAGTTAATAAATATTTTTATTATTTTCTTTAATACGCATAAAGATGAATATGCTAAAGTGAAATTACTAATGTAGATAGAAATACTAATTAATTTGATAACTACCATATTACCTTGTGGCAAGGGTGTGAAATTTAAAGTCTACCGATAGGACTTTTTCTCCACTCTTGTGTATTTCTCCGTCTTATAGATGGAGATCTTGATGGTTGCACTGCTGGTGATGGTGATGTCACTTTTGTTCTTTTTTGGCCAGCAGGTTGAAGTAGGGTATTAATAGTGGGAGCTGGCAGCATCTTGCTCAGTGTGCATGTGCACAAAACTTTCACTTGTGGAATTTTGGGAATTAACAAACCTTACTCGAAGTGTTGTCCTGTTTGTACACACAAGGTAGAGATCAAGTGCATGGGTTCTACTGGTGGAAAGACACCAACAGAACCAAATCTATTTTTATTCATTATTCTTTAGGCACATTGAACAAGACGAAGTTGGTGTTGCATAATTTATTTACCTATAACATGAGTGGCAAGATCAAAAAGCACTTATGTTGCATTTAAGTTCACATGGCAGAAAAAATTTAAATTGCTTAACCAATGGAAGGGTTGTATATCTCTACATAATATATAAATTTTCACATGAGTATGACTATCATCTTCCAAAGATACAATGTTTTAGCACATTTGGTTAAGACTGAGATCAAAAGAATGATGCCATGAACAATCTTAAAGGACAAAGCATGTTGAGTTAATTAGGTTAATCAATTAAACCTGTAACTCTAACATATTTGTGTCTTTATTTATCTGCATTCCAAGATCAAGAGGAAAATAGTGACCACTTACCTTAGGATATTACCTTCATTATTAGAGCGTGATATCACTAAGTGATGGAAGGTAGATGACTTGCTGCGGTCCTTTTCTTCTCTTGCATCTTGAATTGTTCATGAGCATCTTGTCTCCTTTGTTGCTTATCCTCTTTGCCATCATTTGCTTCTTTGATCTTATGACACCTTGTTACTCCATTTATTATTATGCCTGCAACAGATTAGTGGACAGCACATGCCCGAAGGAATGTACAACTTTGGAACATAGGTTGTTTGTCCAGAATTTTACCAAGTTCCATCTATGCTACTAAGAAGATAGGGTTGATATTATGTTAGCATAGATCATGTTCTATACCGGCATTGCTTGAGTCCAAGTAACTTGCAACAGAAGATAAAGTGAATGAATCATTGATACTCACAGTTCTTCCATCCATAATGAATGAGTTGTGTCTTCCTCTACAAAGTTATTAAAGTTCAACATGTCCCCTGTCTTATCTCCGATTCGAATTCACAACATGACTTACCCAGATTAATTTTAAAAGTTTTCTGCAGGGGTTAGTCCAACAAAATATCCAATGTCTACTACAGTAATTTCTAGTTCAATAACCAAACCAAACTCCATGTTTAATTTTAGTTAAGGAAGGCTAGTTAACCTAAGCACCACGCTTAATTTAAATGCCTATAGAAGTAGGATCAGTACCTCTAAACCAAAACTCACTATGGCAGACAAAGATGAAATGAAAGCACTTATAGAGATTTATTCATTTAGAGACAAAAAGGCGAACTACTAAACATGGATTAGAAAGGTAGAGACGACCAATATTAGCAACATAAGATTTTCTAATTGAGCCCATTCCCCAAGCTGGAATTTTGCAAAGCAATAGTTAATCTTGGATGGATATAATTCAATATTGCATGATGATTGGTTGGACATACCTTGTGTTGTTACTTTTCTACTTTAAACCTAAAATGGTTAGTGACAAAAATATCCGAGGGAATATTTTCATAATTATAATTCTATGCTCAATTCACAAGGATATTGCAGCAAAAGGTACAAGCTCACATTATTTTTTCAAGAGTGGTTTTTTTAGGACACAAAGTCATTCTTGGGAAACCTTCTAATTATTGTACTTTAAGTCTGAGAAGTGGTTTCCTCTAGAACACCCACCTTTGTGCACCTATATCAATATTACCACGAGATCTACAATATTTATGATAAACATATGCATCTACAACCACCCTTTCAATAAATTTATGAATAGGTAGAATGAGGGGGCTGAAGATCTCGTGTGCGATAATGTTAGAGAGACCAATTGATCCAGGAGATTTCTCATATGAGTATGGATTCGATGAGGTATTAAAGAAGTAATTCCCATGTTCATTGATATGATCTCCCTTTTCAAACTCCAAGGGTTTTTCTTCATGGATGTCTATAGGCAAAAAGTTTGTCTTTGTTATTTCATGCCTATGACATTCATTGGATATTTTATTTTCTAGGATTTCCCATGGATTGGTGTCTCTAAGATTGGTTTTGTCTAAGGCTTTCTCTAAACTTGGATGAGTTATGTTTATTACAGATATTGCTTTAAGCTCACCATTTGAATCTAGACCAAGTTTAGATGCTAGCACTAAGGCTTCGTCTTCTTCCATCCATTCTTTGACAATAGCATATGTATTTTTCATATGTTCTATGCATTCCTGCCATTGTTGTAGCTCTTCTTGGTCATTCCTATAGTCTTCATGACGCCTATACTTTGGATGTCTTAACGGGTCTCTAGGGTCATTATGAGACTTAGGAGAGAGAGCATAAGAAGGATCATTGGGGTCAAGGATGGGTTTAGAGATGGGTTCAGATGAGACATTTAATGTAGGCATAGAAGGGGAGGAGATAAAATTGATTCCTAAGTGGCTTGGCTCTTCTTCTATGGCATCACTAGACATACCATCCCTGTATTCTTCCCAATGTCTTTCAGGGGGGAAAGGAAGTTGACGACACTTTTTCCAAGATGCTCTTCTAAGAAGATCTGATTTACTTTGATTTACAAGCATCTTAGCTAACTAGAAGTCTAAATCATCAAAGTGTGGTTTTAATTGTTTAGGATTGACAACTAAATCTTGGGATTGGAGTGATTGTGTTTTCGCTATCAAAACTTCCTCTTCTTGTTCGGGAGATGAGTTCTTCTCTTCCTCGGGGAACTCAGAATTCGCTTGAGCAACCTTGTTAATCATAGCTCTAGCTTTACTTATAAGCAAATAAGGAAAGGCTCCTCCAGAGGATAAATCAAGGGATTCCCTAGAGTTCTTGGTAAGACACAAATAAAAATATTGAATGAGTACGGGGTCTGGAAAACCAAGATCAGGGCCAGATGTAACAAGTTCATTAAATCGATCCCATGATGTACTATGAGATTCTTGTTCTAGTTACCTAAAAGTTAGAACCTCTTTTCGAAGGTTAACTACTCTATGGATGGGAAAGAAATATAAACAAAATTCAGAGCACAAAGTTTCCCAATCACCTTGCATACTTCCTACGGCTCGATTATACCACCGTTTAGCTCTTCCGATCAAAGAGAATGGAAAAAGCTTCCATCTTAAAGTTTTATCGGACATGCCAGCTATGCGCAAGCATACATAGGTCTGGTCGAATTCTCGTAGGTATAAGTATGGGTTTTCGTTACCTTCTCCCGAGAAGGGTTTATCCCGAATCATATTAATTAGACATGAGCATAGCTCATAGCCAGGTGTTATGATAGGCTCTACAGATTTTGGTGGCTCAAAGCTTTTGCGCATGCCAAAAAAGACAAATAGGCATAGAATTTAAAGCATCCATAAGGATGAACAAAAAAGATAAAATAAAAGTATAATACAAGATTAAGCTAAACTAAGGTCAAAATCAGCAAACCGTTCCTTGGCAACAGCGCCAAAAATGCTTGTTGGTATAAATTAACTGCACTCTATTTAAATAAGATTGTCCACAAGCGCACAGATACAGCATTTTACCCGGAGGTTTTAAATATCGTATCCACAGGGAACAGTAGGTGATAATGACCAAGACTAGAGACTTTACCCAACAATTAGGCTAGATAATATTAAGAAAGAGGAAATAGCTATTGACTATCTAGTTCCAACAACCGGTAAGCTTTGTATAATACCGTTCTAACTGGGCAGTGACCTGAATAAGAGTGGAAATCAGAGTTCTCTCCTACCAAGCACTTATACGCCTATCGATCCTATCTACGGGAAGTGGACTACAGAGGACTCAACGTAGCTGTCACCTACGCGATCTACCACTATCCGTCCAATTAGGGGACATTCACAAGTAAACCTAGTATAGGCACCACGCCTACACTACGAAATACTACTTCAATCTATAGCGTCCTAAAGATCAAAGCACTCAATATGAGTTGCAAACTTAAGAACAAATAAGAACAACTGCTTACTATAATTAGAATGTTGAATACAAAAGTACCTCAGAACGTAGCTCCGGGCAAGGAAGCTGAATCCGGAAGAATACAGCCACGAAGAATAAACGACAGGCCAGAACTCCTCCAGAATCTCTAGTCTTCTACTCTATCTCTCTAATCTCTAAACAAGACTAGATCAAGAAGAACTAGTCTCTCCTAATTGATACAACTAGATGAACTAGAACTAGAACTAGATCAACTAGAGGGACCCTAACCCTAATTTATGTAGAGAATATGAAGCACCAGGGTGTAGAATGCCTCTAGGAGGGGCCTTGGGGCGTCATTACATAGGCCGAGATGGAGTAGAGGGCAAGGAACCGCCACGTCATCGATCCGCGTCCCATGTTATGTGCACCGTCGGATCAAACCGACATTAGGTCGACGTAGGGATGCTTTACTTGGGTGCCAAGGAAGCGTGGGAGGAAGATTCCAGAAGGCGGGGCCCGGACTTCTGCAGGGGGCACCGGCTGGCCCCACCCTAGGGCCGGCTAGCCCCACCTGGTCTAGTCTGGGGGCCCGGTTGCTTCGGGTGTCTTCTAGATGTTTCCCACGTTCTGATAACGATGTTGTCTTCGCGGATAAGTTTCGTGATATTTAAGCACTTTAATCCCTCTTTAATACTTTTCTGGAATAACCTCTGAAAAATATGAAATCACCAAAACTCGTGGAAATTATTAGTTAAGACCCTAGACTAGTGTGTATTTATGTGTTCTTTCATGTCTAAAGTTCTAATAAAAGTCTACGTTATCCATCGTCAACACCACCATATTCCATACACATGCACATCTTGCTTTGATTGTATGCCTCGATTCTCTGTGAATCCATTGTTTGACTTTATAACATATAAATTGCAAGTATGCTTATCCTTGTTATTACTACTCCTATGAGCTCCACTATATAGTCTTAGCTATAAGGAGGCATAACATCATTAATGCCTTAAGTGAGATCCATAAATACTACATATATTAAAGGACTTGAGGGTGTCATACAATTAAGCTCTGAGTTTTATTTTGGAAATTTATAAAAACTCCGGAATATTGGTACTATGAAGAATTTGAGACATAGTGCTTGACTTGATTGTTCTATCTTTTGATTTCTCAAGACTTATGCGAGAGCTGTAAAGCTCCAGAGTTAAAGGTAAAATGGGTAAATCTAAAGGTTAGAAGAGTTATTGTCTAATCCGTGGGGAATCTCTGTTTGAAAGCATGTGTACTTGTAAAGTATGAAAGCATTGTAGCAACTCCTGATCCAAATACATTAGTAATTAGGCTTAGTTTGTTCGCCAAGGGACTGGCAAAAGGTAAGCTTGGGGGAGTTGTTGACGGTGGATAACGTCAACTTTTATTAGAGGTTTAGACACGAAAGGATACACGAATACACACTAGTCTACGGTTTTAACTGACAATTTCCACGAGTTTTGCATATTCTGTATTTTCTAGGGATTATTCCAGAAAAGTGTAAAAGAGGGATTAAAGTGCTTAAACATCACGAAACTTATGTGCGAAGGCAACAATCATTATCAGGGCATGGGAAGCATCTAGAAGACACCCGAAGCAACCGGGGCCCCCACTACAAGGATTGTGTTGATACATGACAGTTTCAATTGGTCATAAACACCCTAAAAATCATCATTGGTAACTATCTGTGAGGGTGTTGAAAACCGTCGTAGAATCCACGTCATAATTCTTCGATGTGGGAAAAACCGTCACAGACATGTTGCAACAGTGATGTCCACAATCATCATGGAGTAGCGGTTCAGGAGGTTTTGAGGCAGTGCACAGTGACGAATTGGAGCGTCAAGAATACATGCTACGTCAGCAGAGCGTCAAGAATACTTGCTACATCAGCAGAGCCACTTCAGCATGGTGACATGGAATCTGATTTCTTAACAGGCCAAAATCAATGGCCCATTTATTTATTAACAGGCTAAAATCAATGGCTGATTTATTTATGGCCAAAATCAAAAGTGGGCCTCCCATTTTCAACCCAACTTTAACTATTTTAGCAGCTCATTTTAAGCTTATTTTCAAACCAATTTAAGCCATTTTATAACATGATTTTATCACCAAATTCAGCCCACTTTCACACATACAGCCCATATGCACAGCCCCTTTTCACACATACAGCCCATATGCAGCCCATTTTTGCATATACAGCCCATATAGCAGCACATCAGATAAAAAACTTATTGTTCCGTCAAACATCACATGAATTTTCATCCAACATCAGATTACATGAATTTCATCCAAACTCATCCATGAACCTTGCAATACCATGGCACGAGCCATAACAAAATAGAGAATCCAAAAAAAAATGGATACCACTTCAGCAACTTAATAAATGCAGCTGCAGCGGCAAAATACAGCACACTTACAGCTAGCGTTCATCTGCAAGTAGTGTTCATCTGAACTGCATGTCAAAAAAGAATTGAATACAACAATTAGCAACAAGTCACTCAATGCAGTAGATTAATAGAAAGGCAATGATCGAATTTATCCAAGGGATAAGGCATCTAGATATCAACTTGCACAGATCTGTATGCTAATTCATTAGCCAGACAAATAAGCAACTGACGCTAGGCTTAAAATCTAACAAATTTGAATAATCAATTACTCAAAAGCATGAGCACAAGTAATATTCAAGGATGGGCTATTGTACCATGATAGGTTTAAAGTGCTATGCTACTGCTCTGAAGGATTAGTAAAAAGAAACTAACAGCTTGCAGCTTGCTACTATGGCTTTGGCTCGGGTGAATGAAAGTTGTAGCTGCACTAGCAGCCTATGCACTACTTACCTGAATGTAGATGGTGGAGTCTGTGATCCAAGTATCCAAATTGCTATTGCCAAACATATAAAATAGCAGAGCAATACAGATGGTACAGAGCGTCAGCTAGTGAAGACCTATAGCAGCACAGCAGCCAAGTTGATGTTATAGAGCAATACTGAATATTCAAATTCGTTCCAAAACAAAATGTGACTCTCTTTTAGCATGACTACATGAATAAGATCTGGAGCTACGGCACTATAAGAATAAAGAAAAAGGTACTATTTTCTACTGATGATTACACAAACCCTACAGTACAAGGCCACCTTTACAAGATTTGAATAACCTGAGCATGGCAACAATTTGAATGAAGAAATAAACATCAAGGAAATTTTTAATCTTAACTTATCAACTACAGGCACCTAAAAAATTCAGATTAGATATTTCTTGATAAAAAACTTTGATGATCAAAACATGCTCTTTGGTGAGCAAATCCAGTAATAATTTATTTCTGGTAGTATGCCGGCACAAGAATCTCACTGAAATTAGATGACATAGGATCCCACTGGAACATAAAATTGCTCCAGGCAGCGACGAGCAGAGATGCTATCAGCATTCATGAGACTATAAACTAAATAATGGATAATAAGTAGCTAAGGACAGATTGCAGCGCATAGTAATGCTTATTCAAGTAGTCATCTACCAACAACAGTATATTTTTAGAAAGAATCTCATCTATTCGAGTAGTATTCTATAGAAATATCACATTTCTATGCCGATTTGCTAATATAAAGATGCAAGAAAGGATGCGATTCGTCCAGGCAAATAAGCAAGAAAGATGTACTGAAGGTGGCAACTTACCGTGTTGGCTGTTGACAAAGTGGCTTGGGCGATGCTCAGGCACTGGTGACCTTCAGATCCACACCGACCTGCCCGATGAGGCGGCGTCCGTGCTGCATTGGCAGGGGAGGGTGGACGCAGATGGTGACCTGGAAGTCTCCCAAACCCAGACCTGAAAAGTCAAACCCAGTTAAACTAATCGAACGTTTTCCTTCAAACCCAGTTAAACCGATTGAACATTTTCCTATCAGAGCACGAGTGGATCCGAGCAATACAGAGGGGAGGCTGCCTACAGCCGAATGCCTAGGCTTACACAGTGCATCGTGGGACGAGGCCCGCTAGCGGCTGAATCCATCAGGAGAGCAGCAGCCTCCAACACTGGATCCATGGTGATATTGGTTTAGGGAGGAGCGGAGGCAGAGTAGGAGTTGTGTTGGCGCGGGGAGTGGAGAGTGGCCTTGCGGCTGAGCTTATAAACAAAGAAGCTAGGGTTCGGGGGGAGTCATGCGATATGAACCATCGGATACAAAGATAAACGGTTCACAGTGAGGGAGGGTGTAGCTAGGCTTGTGGGAGCTATTAGGCCGATGACATTTTAGGGTTAAACTGAAGCTATGAGCACAAAAGATATTTCATTTTTTTCATCTTCTTTGATGCAGAAATGTGTTTTAAGTTCTAAAAAGATATATTATTGTATAAACGTGTGACTAAATTATTTTCATAAATATATATAATTAAGGTCTTCAATTTTTGTTTTGACCATTTCTCCATAAGACTTTGTTTGGACAATTTGAAATTTGAATTTCAAAATAAAAAAACTTTGGACAAACTTTTTAGATAGTAACCGATTTCAAATAAAAAAGATGTCTACAAAAACTTTCGTATAACTCATCACGATCTACAACTTTTATATTGGTTATTACTTTATTCGAGTTTGTTTCAACATTTCCAAATTTGGAATTTTCAAATTTTAGTTGCTCCAATCCTGTTTTCGGAACCCTAGATGGTCTCGACTGGAAAAGTTATGAATACCATGTTTGACCAACTCATGAAGATCTACATTTGTTATATTGGTCATTTTTGCATTTGAAAAAGTGTTAGGAAAGTTCAATTCAAAATTAAAAAGTCTCTCACATAATTTCATAAACAATATATGGGATTCCTGATTTCGTGGATAGTGTTTACTAACACTATCTCAAATGAAAAAATGAGTATATAAAAATTGTTGGTCTTGTTAAGATATACCACCTATGTATTCAATACCTTTTCATTTGAGGTAATTTAGTGTCCCATTTCACAAAGGTTGACCAAGTCAAAATTTGAATTTCAAAAAAATGTCTCTTTGACACTACTTTTCGGAATCCTAAATGGTCTCACCTGGAAAAGTTATAAATACCAAGTTTGTTGAGCTCATCAAGATATACATTTGTTGTTTTGGTCAACATTTCATTTGACAACGTTTGAATGGCACAAATTTGGAATTTTTAAATTTTAACTGCTCTAATCCTGTTTCGGAATGCTAGATGGTCTCAACTGGAAAAGTCATGAATACCAACTTTGACCAGCTCATGAAGATCTACATTTGTTATATTGGTAATTTTTGCATTTGAGAAAGTGTTAGGAAAGTTCAGTTCAAAATTGACAAATCTCTCATATAGTTTCATAAATAACATACGAGATTCATGATTTCGTGGATAGTGTTTACTAACACTATTTTAAATAAAAAAATGACCTATATAAAAATTGTTAGTCTTGTTAAGATATACCCCCTCTGTCCCTATTTAATTGTCGTCGGTAGTGTGCGTGCAACAAGTTTGACTCGATTTTTAAAAAATACATGCAACATTTGTATCTCCAAATAAATTTTTTAGAAAAGTAGATTCAAATATCTTTCCAATGATACTAATCATGTACCATAACTATTAATGTATTTTAATATATATTTAGTCAAAGTTATTTCTCGAGAAGCGCAAGCGACAGATAAAAAGGGACGGAGGGAGTACAACCTTTGTATTCAATACTTTTTCATTTGAGGTCATTTAGTGTCTCATTTCACAAAGGTTGACCAAGTTAAAATTTGAATTTTAAAAAAATGATTCTTTGACACCAATTTTCGGATCCCTAGATGGTCTCAGTTGGAAAAGTTTAGGTAGCTTCTTTTCGACAACATTGATCTTCTTATGGAGGAAGTACAAAACAAATTAATTCCTCATCTGCTAACAGCCAAACTGTGTTGAATAATGGTAAGGCTTATACAATACTTGGCCCAGATTATTTTTTCATTTTATTTTTTTACTGTTTGCTCTCATGTTCCCTTTCTTTTACATTTGTGTTGAATAATGGTTATTTTTTCTTTTATAAAAAGGTTAAGGGTTTAAAGATTCATAATATTATATTTTATTATTTTTTAATATATATAAGATAAAATATATTATTTGGTGAAAAAGAACAGTCAACTGTTAGATAATTAGTAAATTAGAGCACGGACTCGAAAAAGGTTCTGGACTCCTGAAGCTCTGAGGCCGTCACACTGAAGTAAAACGAGAATTAGACTTTATATTGAGGCGTACTCTATTTAAAATCTTATAAGCACAAGTTATATATGTCAGAACAAAAATTCTGTTACATGATAGTTAAAGGATATGGACCGAAAAATATACTGAAATTTGGTTGCTTTATTATTAAAAAAAATAACGTACAGAGGTATAGATTTGCCCTCATTTGCTCTGATGGATGACGTGGGTTGATGATTTGGATCCGCACGACACATCAGGAGAGAACACGACGGGCTGGCCCAATTTATGTAGCGGCATGTGGCACTCGTTCGCTACAATACCAGTACTCATCGTGGTGGTTGTGTTGGGCCAGGTCTGCCTGAAGACAAAAGGGCCGAAGGGAATAGAACGTCTTCTCTGTTGTGCTTTTAGCGAGTCCTTTATTGTAGCAATTAAAGTAGCACACAATATCATGTCGAGGACCAGGCCCATTTTATTTTGGGGCGTGGAATGACGGCCCACTTACCCTCACATCTAGGACCAACAATAGAGAGGCCCAGTTTCTGTAGTGATAAGGGAGGCACAAATAACTACGATAGTGACAGTTGGTTGAAACCGTCACGGAGTTACTAGCTAATTCTCAAACTGTCATAAGACCGTCATAGATTCGGTACGCAGTGATGGTTTCATAAATCGTCATCAGAAAACCGTCATGGATCAACACAATCCTTGTAGTGCCCGGACCCTGTTAGGTGGGGCCGGCTGGCGCTAGGGTAGGGCCTGGCGGCACCCCCTGCTAGGGTTTGGCCCGCCCTCGGGAATGTTCCTCCACCGCCTCCTACGATGCATTTTGGTTCTTGGTTAAGTCGGTTTGATCCTGCGGCGCACGTTGATCCCACCGGCCTATAAATAAAGGGGTAGACCCCCCCTCCCTGGAAGGCAATCCCATTATTCATCCAAGGAATCAAGTCTTCGGTCAAGCCATTAAGAGCCTTCTAGTTTATCAAGAGCCTTCTAGTTCATAGTTCTAGTTTAGTTAGATTAGAAGTAGAGGAGTTATAGTTCTTCAGCGGGATCTGGAGCCCCCAGTGTCTGTCTGGAGCGTGGTGTTCAGTATAGTTTTAGTTCTTTCTCTATTATTGTATTCTTCATGATGATTAGGGAAACATTGTTCTTAATAATTCATATGTTCTTAATTACAGTAGTCATTGTCTACTCTGATTATATGTCTAACATAGTTGGTTTGATCTTATTGAATTCATGTAATTGCTCGTATGGCGTTTATCCAAACGATCGATGGGTAGATGATGAACAATATGTAGACGTGGTGTTTAGATATTCTGTTTATCTGTGAGTGCACCCTGATGTGTCGGGTCATGTGGTAGTTCGCGTAGGTGACAGCTACGTTGATTCCTCTGTAGTCCACCCCCGTATGTAGGCAAGTAGGCACGGTCGCGAAGTTGGATTATGACTCTGTTTCACATCCTTCCTAGATGATGACTTTTACACGTGATCATGATGTAGGACTAATCTAACAATGATTGCTAGATGCAATTGCACTAATTAGAGTTATTTATTGATGTAGTTATAGAATTACCTTAGATATTAATTCCTTAGTTTATCCATTGGCTAACTATTACTATGACGAGAAAGAGCTCTGGTGTTTATCCAATATTTATGATGCTTGATGATACTTATCACCTGTACTTATCTTTATTATCTTGTGACCTCTACCTGTTATGAGTAGAGTAAATGACATCGATAACACCGCTTATTTGTTGTATATAGTTGTTATCAATATAATAGATTATAGTTTATCCAGTCCTTCCCAGTGGTATAAATATAAATCGACAACCTGGTAGAACTCTCGGTAAAATGCTACAATGGTATAATTATCTGTCCGTTTGCAGAATTGTTCTTAGTTTATATTTATATATTTCTGCCTAGTCACATGGAATAATATATGAAACCTCTATTTTTTCTTAGCATATATAATTAGGGATGACAACCTAGTTCATGCCTAAGAATGTTGGTGATAGATAGTGGCTAGTTGCTAATGACCAGTTAATTAATTACCATACATCTCTAATCTCGTCTCTACTATTAAAAGTTATGTAGTTATATTTGGCGACGTTAGTAGATGTCAACAGCTATCATCTACGCCGATAGTGCCAAAATCTGTTTCACTATCCGGGGAAGTAAAGAAAGTTTCAACTTCGGAATAAGACACTAGAAAGTTCTGCACACCCCAGAAGCCGTACATCTATGAAGACAAGCCAGCGCAGAAGAAGACAAGCAGAAAAAAGAACAAAGCTAGGCAGACTCACACTGAAGCTGTGAGGATGATCAACTCAGTCTGAGCTGAGTACGATCACCTTCTGGTTTCACCACACATGCCCAAACTAGAAGATCCAGGAGTACCGACGATCGACTGCACAATTAATCAGAAGATCTTCTACAAGACTTTCTGCGATACAGGATCGAGTGTCAACATAATGGCCAAGATAACTTATGACTTCCTATTTGGTAAGACACCCTTGTACTCTACCTACACGCAGCTGCAAATGGCGGACCAGACATTTAGATTTCCATAAGGGATCGCCAAAGATGTTATGGTAAAGATTCGAGATCACTATGTCCTCAGTGACTTCTTGGTCCTAGATATGGGAGAAGAAGAGTATGATCCACCACTTGTACTTGGAAGACAATTCCTCAACACTACAAGAGCAATCATCTATATGAGATAAGGGGAGGTCCACTTCCAATTCCACAAGGAGAAAGTCCGCTGCTACTTCAACACTTACACAACTTATGAGCAGCTGAAGAAGAACAGGTCAAGGAGGAGACGCCATTCCTCCCAACACCTAAAGAACCAACCACTCAAGGATGGTTGGGCAAATTATGAAGGAGAAGTCAAAAAGAGTGATTATGAAGAAAAGAATTATGAAGACATTGTGAAGAATGAGCTCCCAGCTTCAACCCCACTTGCAACATCAACTTCACCAACCAAAAAGGAATGGAGGAAGAAGGAGTCACCTTCCAGCTCATCATCAGAGGAGCAACTAGGGTCGACCCGATGATACACCAAGTAAGGAATGAACAGACAAGGAGCCCTGTTCGGAGGACTATAAACCACCAAGCCTTCGCCAAAAGGTACAACTAGTATTTACCCCTATTTACTTTTTAGCATTGCATTAGTATCTTAGTAATTGCATATTTACTTTCCTACATTAAAAAGAAAACAAAAATATTTATTACTTTGCATAATAAAATCTAAAAACCCTATGTGACTAATCTTGTGGCATAGCTCATAAAGACTATTCACTGTCGTGGTACAAAAATAGTTTGTATCTAGGATAGACATTTGCATCATATTTACTTTCTGCATTCATAAACTTAAAAATACCAAAAATATGTGGGCACATGAAGATCAACACTTTTTAGGAAAACACCAAAAATATGTGGGCACTATTGACGGTAGTTATCTATCATTTTTATCCATCAACTAAACATGAATCAAGGGCATAAAATAATTGACAACATAGTTATAGGGTTTGATTCTAATAAGTTCCACGAGTTTTGGTGTTCTCACTTGGTTTGTAGGGTATGAAGGGATATTCAATTTTTCACCAAATAAAAGTATCTCAAATAAGAAATTGGAGTTTGCCATTGCGTAGAGCTTGTCGAGATGAACGAAACGGATATATTACTTGCTATTTTTGGAGTACAAAATAAAAAGATATGGATTTTTCAAACACCGAAAGATTTTACAATATGAGCTGCGGGATTAATTGAGGACCGCGGGATTAATTGGGCCTAAATCAGAATTTAACCCAGAAAAAGTCCTAACGTCGGTACAAGATCAGTTTTGATCCGACGGTGGTGACGGAGAGTTGTAAACGCAATATGGATCGATGATGTGGCAGTTCCTTGGCCCCTACTCCACCTCAGTCTATATATATGGCCCTAGGGACCCCCTAGGCTTCATTCCTTTCATTATTATTATTCATATTCTTTAGTTAGGACTTGGATGGAGAGGTGTCCCATTGAAGGATAACCTCTCTCCAATGTAGTTGATTAGTTCTAATTGAGAGCTAGGGAGAGCGGAGCCATGCTCGGGTTCTGGAGGAATCTTCTGAGGTCTGGTATGACTTGTATCTTATCTCTGTAAGACTTATGCTTTTATATATTTATCTTCTCTATTTACTTATATGCTTTATTATATGATTGGTTGATATAGTTGTTATACTTTGGCACAGGATCTTCGTTCGTATGGACTGTGTAACACCCTAGTGTTAGTTACTATTTTCACACTTGCATTTGCATGTCATCAAGCACCTATCATGTCATTTCATCCATCATCACTATTCAAGTCAAATTGCATTTCTTATATACTATATGTTTCCTTTATCCTTATGTGTGGTAGATATGTTAGCATGCAAATGTGATGCTTGTTTACTATTCTAGATGATTTAGACATGTTTGGGATAACATTTGGAACAATGTTCATGTTAGTGAAATCCCCAGATTACCCCTCTAGCTCATAGTTGACTAGAGAGCCCTCTAAAAGCTTTTCCGTTTGACCAAACAAGAAGGGCATTTTAGAGATTTTGCATGTCAGTGCACCCTTAATCAAAGTTGTGTAGAATTTTATAAGCAACAAACTTTATTTTTGGGTGAACTCATGAAAATGGGTGGATGGTGGTCAAAAGTTGAATTAGTGCAGATTTGGAGTTGTTTTGAAGTTTCAAAAATTTGCTAAGTCGAAAGGCTGATTTCAGTTTCGGTGTACCCATGTTCATCGATCTGTATCTCTCAATCCAGGCCGAACTAGAGTAAAGTGTCTTAATACCAAATGATCTACTCATGTAGCTCTTTGATATATATTAGTGAAGTTTTCTCTGAAACGGTTTGGATCCCGAGCTAGAGATCGAGCAAAAACCGGGTTTCAGTCGGTTTCGGCCAGACTGAATCGAGCCGCCGCCGACGTGGCCGCCGTCAGGCATCGGCCGCCAGGTGGCGCCGTACGCCGCCGTTGGCCGCCGTGCCGGTCGGCTTTACAAAAGTGACACTCCACTCTGTTCCCCCGCACGCTCCTCTCACTCTCCCTCGCTCGCTCTCGCCTCTCTGTTCACCGCTTTCCCCTCCACCGTCGCCATTTCCGCCGCGCCGTCGCCGCGGTGAAACCCGCCGTCACCGCGCC